>MINK01021681.1:0-11330 GCA_001735545.1 Phormia regina
TACAACTGATGTAATCAGCACCATTTCAGATTATTTTACAATATCCTTAGAACTAGTGGTATCACAACTAATTCTGAAACAAATGGAGTAGAACTTATTTGAGGTTTTAAATTCATTTTAAATAATCTTTCAGAGAAAAAGTGCTTAAGAATGAATTCTGTGTGACTTCTACATCACTTCTGAGAACAAATTAATAGATCTCGAATATCCTCATAGAATTGTTTAAAAAACTTGTATTAAAAATTTCAAAAATTAAAAAAAAAAAAAACATTAACAAAATTAAATTAAATTTAAAAGTGGGCCATAGGAAATAGCCCGTTAGAATAAAAAATTAAAAAAGGTACTGAAACCAATCCCTAATACTACCACAGAACTAATTCAGGAGGTGACAATTTCAAACAAAAATTATTGGTCGCAACGCCAAAGTGGAAAAAGTACAGGCTATTTTCATATGTTCTGGAACTAGTTGTGGAACTAATACATTTTTTCTGGGTATTTAGTTTGTAAATTATTTTTTTTTCTTTTTTTGAATTGATATCCTATAGTTTGTATACAATCATAAATAGGTTTGAACAACTACCTATTTCGGTTTTATTTCATGTTAAACATAATAAAAACAATTTAATTTTTCATTAGAAAAACATAACATAACATTTTACATCGTGCGTCTAACGCACACGCACACACACACACATACAGTCCATTACAATTTGTCTAGTGAAAGCTCTCAAACGATAATTTTCACTCATTCTCAGCTAAAGACAAATTGGATATTCTATTTTTTGATTGGTAGATGATCACGTCATTTAAGTGAATTTTTAAACAACATGACTCACTTTCAATTACACTGGGTCTTTGGCAAGTACTTGTGTATGTGTTTAATTTTTAATGTTATAGTTGTAGGGGAACTGGGTATAAACGATCGTAATTGTATTTGAATAAAATCGTGTATTAACTTAAGGCGCAGAAGAGGAAAAGGGGTCTATAAGTAAAAGGTACGATTGTAAATGTTTTTGCATATACACTTCGTAGACGAGTTGTTTATTCACTTTATTTACAATTTGATTAAATATGCATGTCATATAAGTTATGAATGAGTATCATAATGAATTTTAATTAATTGTAATTTGTTTATATCTTTTTTTTAACTTTTATTTTATTTTTTATTTGGAGGGAGATTTAAAGAGATTGTTTGAAATTGATAATAAGTAAACAAAGTATTAATTAGTCGGCAATTGCCAATAATTAGAATTAAGGTAGGGTTTGTGCTAACGAACAATTTTACTTTTTTTAAAAATATAAACCAAAAAACAAACACTTTTTAATACATTTTGTTATTTCAGTGATTTATGGAATTATAGCAACATTTTTATTTGTTTTAAGCCGTTAGATTTTAATAAAAATAAACAAAAAATCATAAATTAAATTTGCAAAAAATAAAATTAACAAAAATACTGTATGTCTACTCGTTTAAATTAATGTCTTTTAGTAATAAAACAAAATATATAAAAAAGGGGAATAAAAAAAACATTTACACAAATCATTTTTATAACCAGCCATAACAACAAAAACAATACTCGTTATAATAAAAAATAAAAGTTAAAATTTATTATCTTTTTACCTGATCGATAACAACAACATTGTTTTAGCAACAAACTGAATTTTTGTGTTCTTTCTCGGCTTAAATAAATGTCAATAACATGTCAAATAAATACTTATGTTTGTACAAACAAAAAAAATTAATAAAATTTAATCAGAGAAACAAAAATTATTTAAGTTAATATGAGAACCGTTGGGATTATAAATAGATCTTTGTCTTTTGTAGTTATCAACAACATCAATGTTGTTGGCGACTTTCAAACAATAAAGTGTTGCAAAGTCAATGTATTATTGTTTAAAATTCTCTTTCTATCTCCCTCTCTCTCTCTCTTAGAATGATAGCCTCAAGTCTGCTGTCTTTTACTTATTTAGTCCCGCCAGTAATACTTAATAATTAAAACAATAGTATTGTTTACTTGATTGAGTGAAAAGTGATTCTTGTTGTATACATTTCTCAACTAATTTGACTTTGTCTTGCGTGCTTAATGACAGGTAGGCGCATAATGTTGTGATGTTTTTAATTAACGTTAAAATGTTTCCAATCAGGGTTTGAAGATTCTTTTGAAAAAAAGAAGAAATACATTGATTTCGATATTTAATCCTTAAAATGTTTTCAGGCTGGTGTCCAGAAATTGTTGTTGATCTTTCCTTCAACGGGGTTGAAACGAAAAAAGACAGCAAATTTATTTATTAAACAAATAATTTTAGAGAGAGAGAGTAAATTGATTGGACACTTACTTGTTGCTTAGCTATTCGGTGGTATAAAAGAGGTGGGGTTTTTTATTTAACGTTATAAATATCCTTTTTATTTTAATAATTTGTTGATGAGGCTGCTGCTGTTGTTGTAGCTTTTTCTCCAACTTTAATGACGCTTATAGAAGTTGTCAGGACTTTCGCGAAATCGACTGTCAACTCTATAGGTGCCATTCACAATGGTAAAATCTGCAACAGTCAGTGCTGGACAGTATTATATTAAAGAAGAGGCTCCATATCGATGTCTAAGAAGTCATCATCTTCCTTCTCTACTCGACCCTCAACATAGAATAATAATTTTGAGTTGTGATATGTAATACAAAAAAAAGTGAGGCTGCAAATACCAAAAACTCAGGTTGTCCATTGAAGTTCATAATTTTCAATATTTTTATTACATTTGTTGTACTTTTTGTTAAAAATAGGTTCCAAATAATTATGTATTTTATTAAATTTACTGAAATATTGTTTTAAAACAATTAGAAAGTTAATTACATTAATAAATAGTATAATTAAATTTTAATACATAGTTAGTTAATAATTTTATTAAAAAATATCGTTTAATATCTTTTTCTGTATACACTCTGCTGATTAATTTCAAAATTCTTACATTGAAATTACTTTAAAACTAAAAATTTTAGGACATTTCCAAACCCTGCTTTGTTATTGAACAATTTTAATGACCTGCTACTTATAGAACGATTCATTCTTCTTCTAATGCTTTCTCCCACACACACTCATAGTCTCTCTCTTTTTTAATATTTAGTCACTTATGGTAAGTAAACAAATCGTATTTGCCAAAGTAATTAAATTAGCAACAACAACAATTGACAATCTGTACAAAATATTTAGGGCGCAAGGTGTTAATCGCATAAATGATTGTCTGTCTGATGGTCTGTCCGTCCGTCAACCAGTCTAAATGTTTTTTGTCTTTATAAACAAATCTTAAAAAGTCAAAAGTGGGCGTAAGTCTTAAAAATTATGCACAAAACAATAGATCTAAAGAAAAAAATCAACATGTGTATGTGTGTTGTTTACAAACAAACCAAATGGTTTACGAAATATAAATGCGTATGTATTTAAGTGTTGGGAATAGATCAGAGAAATTAAAAGGGAATTTGTTTTGTTCAAAAGTAATCTAAAAAAAAAGTACAATTCCAGAATCTTAAGATATCTCTTGATATATTTTTTTATGTCATTAAATGTTTTTTAAAGTCTTTGATCATGGGGTGTTACATATATTATCAAAGATTAGATATGAAGAGTCGACGATTAAGCGTTTTAGAAATTCAATTTAAATACAAATTTGGGGAATGTTTTCTACTAAAGATTTATTTTCAAAAATGTTCAATTCTACTCCACTGTAAAATGTTTGATAAAGTATTAAACTGCTAGAGTTTTTTTTTCGAAAAAAATCTAAAATCGGGGTATAATGCGCACGATTTTTGTTTGTATAAAATTTCGTTGACGTTTCATCTTATGTGAGAGATAAGCAAGCGGTAAAGTGGGTGAACCACGCCTATATTTTTGGTGTCCAAGTATTATTACAATAAGTCTAAAAATATCGTACGAATTGGTGCTAATGATAAATAAATTGAAATTTTTTATACATTCAGTTGTACCAAATAAAAGTACTTAAGTACTAACTGCAAGAGCCTGGTAAATATCCCAAGAAATTTTATTCTGCCACAAAAAAAATAATCATGTACTTTATTTCATATTGTGTGGTAGCTCAGTGGGTCTATTAGAAATTCTGATATTATATGATTTTTTTAGTATTTAATTTAATTTGTTGTTATTGTTTTTGTTATATTTGTTTCATTTATTTATTATTTGTATTTTTTTTTTCTTCTTTATTTTAACGAACGCGTGCTTAGTGTTATTAGTCATACTATTTTAAAAAGGCGGCAGCCAAGAAGACTACTCGTATACAGTTTTTGTTATGTTGTTGTTTTTATTATTGTTTTATTTTTTTCAATATTTTTTGTTGTTGTTTGTGTTGTTCCACAGTACAACAAACTTTTAGCTAACCGCGCATACAATGGAATGAGTGTTTGACACTTGTGATCATACACTGAAAGTGTTAATACGGAAAAAAATAAATATATTTTTAATTGTAATGAAAAACAAAAAATTAAAAAGTGAAATAAATAGTAACAAATTAACGGCAAAAAATAAATAGATGTGTGAAAATAAATATAAATAAATAAAAAATCGGAACAAATAAAAGAAAATAAATATACAAAGAAAAAAAAACGGAAATAATATTAAAATTTATATTTCTAGTAAAAGAAATCGAATGATTAATAAAAAGTTCATTAGAAAAAAAAGTATGTTTATAATAGAAAAAATAAGAAATAAAAATATAAAATAAACAAATTAATATAGAAAATTAAAAAAATATAAATATATAAAATCTAAAATATATAATAAAATATAAATAAATAATAAAATGTAAATAATTAAGTGAAATGAATAATCGAATAAAAAAAAAAAATTTTCCACATTCTATTTCAAAATACATAAACAAAACTTTTCAAAAATTAAAAAAAAAAATAGATAATAAATTTTAAAAAGTCTTTTTGTGCTTTAAATACAAAAACAAAACAAAAATAATAATAAATTAATTATTTTTAACTGGTGTGAAAAATTAACGGTCACTTAACTTTTAAAAATACCCAATACCAAATTTACATTCTAAATATTAAATTACCTAAAAACACATAAAATTATATATTTTTTTGAACATTCTATACTTGTAGAGAGTGAGAGGGTTCTTAACAAAAAACGAAAATTGGTTTAAAAATATTTATAACAAATTTAAAAAGAATTACTGACCCGTGTTAGTCATTCTCAATTAACTACAATATTTTCTGTTATATTTTTCATAAGGGTATACTACAACAACAACAACAAAAACAATAATTATAACTCAAGTTAAACAAAAATTTATAAGAATGATAAAGATCGAATTAAAAGTACTCTATTATGAAAAATCTAAATAATTTTAATTTACATACTCGATTTATTGTTTCACATATTCCGTCTCCAATGATACACTGCAGAAAAAAATGAATGCAAAATTCAAAATGATTTTGTTCATATTGATAATTTACTGTGTCCGCTTTTTGACATAAACAGTTAGTTAAGCACGCAACGTACAATTTGTATGATGTAATTTTGTAAACGGATGTGATTTGATATTTCTCTGAGTGTAGATATTATCTGGGAAAATATCTTATTGCATTATTTTGTACAAATCCTGTTGATTTTTCATCTAATTATTTAACATTTCATTGTTTAATAATAAAATGTGTTTATATAAATTTTTTCTGGGGATTTCCCATTAAATTGTTTATAATAAAACGAAAAATATTTATAAAGATAAATGTTATGGAAAAAAATATTTAGATGAAAATAATTTCATCAGGAATTATCATTTCAAATTGTCAGGTAGATATCTCAGAAGAATTTCCCAGAAGAATCTCTAGAAGAATTTTCCAAGGAAATACTATTTCTTTCAATTGTTTGCTTAGGTTCGCAGAAGAAATTTATGTTTCAAAAAGATTTTGAACCGATTTATTGGAATTAAAACATCAAGAATTAGTCAAATTTTTTTGATGATGTTCCATTCCGGAAAAACTTTTTTTGCACTAAATCTTTAGTTAGGACCATCGATTTTACCTATATATTTAAGTTCTAAATCCGCAGATCCTTTTTGATATGAATATGAATGAAGATCGTAGGCTTTTTTCAGATTTTGATTTTAAATATCGTTATCGAGTTTTAAGTTTTACGACAAAATTTAAAAAAGTTTAAAAAAATTAATACTGACCTGACAAAATTTTCTTGCCCACACTGAAAAAGTACTATTTACATTTGAGGTGAGGTACCGTCATTGGGATATTATTTTTCTATAGGTTTATAACTAAATATATAGGCATTGTTTTGGAATCAAAGTTTTTATTGTTATGCATAAAATTTTGTAGAAAAAAATACTATTTACAAATTACATACAAATATTTTTATTGAAAAATAGCCACTTATTTTTGAAATCGTATGATTTTTTGGAAAAAAAATTAGTCCCTCAAAATCAGTATTTCCCAGTGTTATGATAGGTTTTTGTAAAATATATTATACTAGAAGATTTTAGCTTAAAAGTGGAATCCAAATAATTGGAAAACGGAATTATCAACAAAATTTTATACAAAAAGTGTGATTTTGAAAAATTTATTTTTCATTCTTATTTTCCTTCTATATCTATTTTTGGCGGGATCGAATTTTAAATAGCGGGATAATACTGCCCAAAGCGGGATGTCCGTCCGTTACGTTAATTATACCCATATCCAATTTCAACAGCTTGCAGAGAACTCAAGATATATTTTTAAAGTTTTCAGTATTTTTTCTGACATTTAATAATACAAATATAATTTCTTTGATTTCTACATAACGTTAATGTTTCTAGAGATTTCAAATAACATTCAATACAGATTCACTTTATGAAAGGATTAAGATCCATTGATATTGTTTTTGTTCTTTTTGTTCCAAAACATTCATTAATATTAAGTAGAATGGATAGGGTGTTAAAGTCTACTAGAACTACAACAACAATAATACATAACTTTAAAATAATAACAACAGATACTACTTATGTGTAGTATCTTATTTAAAAAGACAACAACAACAATAACAAAAAAAAAAAAAATATCACACTAGGCCAACAGCAGCAATAGTAATTGACGCAGACGACAATAACTATGAGATGGCGCGGCGTTATAAACATTCTACACATCGAACGAACGAACAAACAATCGATCGTTCCGACTAACCGGCCAATATTCAAATTAACAACAAAATTTTCATATTGACCATTGATTAAGTGTTTGTGTGTGTGTGTGTGTGTGTGTTTATGTGTGGAACTAAAGTAAATACTTAAGCGTTGTCGGTGTCGGCGGCGTCGGTGGCGACAATCCCAATTTCCAGCCAACTAAAAACAAAAACAAAGCAATAACCAAACAGAACAGTAATAAAATAAAGTTAAAACAGCAACAACAAAAACAACAAAATAAATACGATCGTGTAATAACGACAGCGACGACAACAAATTATTGTGTATAACGTCGTTAATTCTTTTTTGTTTATTCTTTTTGTTGTTGCTTAATGTTGTTAATTTTTGCTGCTGCTGTTGTTTTTGTTGTTGCTGTTGCCGCTAATTTTGTTGTTGTTGTCATTGTTGAAGTTTTAAGTTCCTTTTAGGAGTAGAGTTTAAGTAAATGTGAGTTTGTCATTTTGTGTTGTTTTGTTTTTGTTTATTATTGTTGTAGTTGTGGTTGGTGTTGTTTTAGTTGTTGGTGAATTAACAGCGCGCGCATACTCGCGTGCATATTTTTCAAAACCCAAATAAACCTACCAATCAACCAGTCAGACACACATTCAGTTAAAAAGTCATACCATACAGTGTGTGTAATATATTTACGTGCACAGCTTTCGTGTAATATTTTTATATTTTCACTCACTTATCCTTTGTATGAATTAATTTTCTTCTGATTCCTGTTCATTTCATTATTTATTTATTTGTTTTTAACATTTTTTTCTTTGCTTTGTCAAACATTAGTCAGTGGAATGGAACATATTTTTTAAATAAATCTGAAAATCGTAATTTGCTGGTTGGATTTATATAAAATCCCCCATAGGTATAGCAGAGGAGAGTAACAATTTAAGTTTGGAAGTAGGATCCTAAATATATTTTATTAGCGGAGCTATGGGGGCTCAACCTGAAAGCTCTTGTTAAATCGTTTCAATGTCATTTTTATATATTTGCAAAATCATGGTAATGCCGCCATCATATATAGCCCAACATTTTCAAACGATTTATCATATTATTTTTTTTTTTAAAAGAACAAAAGTGCCTATCAAATAAAGGAAATATATCTTTATTGACTTATTAAATTCAAAAATAAACGATTTAGAATTCGCAAAATATACTAACGGAGGGAAGGAAGGACATCATAATCAATTTAAGATAAAAAATTATAAAATTACAGAAATATATTCTTTTCGATCAATATCTAAATCATAAATGTTAATACGAAAATATTGACATTACTTTTCTTCGAATTAGGCGCAATATTGGACCCACTTTACCTCAATGTAAGAAGTAAGATCAACTCGTAATTCCAACAACTAAAAATCAGCCCATGTCAACTACGTCTACATTGCCAAAGATATCTTGAAAGATCTATTTCCCAAAATCAATTAAGTCTTGTTGATATTGCAACTTATTAAGAGCCCGTTTACATTAAGAATTTCCCTTGGAAAAAATCTCTGCAATTTTTATATTTATTGAGAAGAGATATAGAGAAGGTAGTGAGTTAAGAAAAGTTACACGTCGTCGCAAAGCTATTTGTACGTCTCCACAAAGAGATTTTTATTTCCTAACATAAGAAATAATGTCGACAAAATAACGGGAACAAAATGTTATTTCCAACTTTATGTTAAGGGGTGAAGAAAACGTAGATGATAAATTTTGTTTTTAATTTCTCTTTTTTTATCAAAAATCTTATTTTTTTCTTATTGGCCCACACTTAACATTTTGAAGAGAGAGATAGAATTTGACAATTGCGGACACAAAAATTTTAACGTGGGACTAGGGGTAAAAACTTCAGGAATTTTTTTTTTCAAATTTATTTTTAATTTTTCTGAATTGTTTTTTTTTTCAAACATTTCTTAAAATATTTCACAATACAACTTTAAAACCCTGTGTTAATTCCCAATGTTAATATCCTCTAAATCTGAAAACATAATCGTGATTGCAAAATGTACAGCGTTGTCACTTCTTTTTACGTTCATAGAATTTTCGATGATAACAGTTTCTTTTTTCCCATCTGGCATGAAAAATAAGGGAACGCAAACAAGTTTCGAAAATTCAAGCCCTGGAATTTTTCCTGGAATTCGATATGAATTCAAATATTAAAATAGTTTAATTAAATATATTCAAGGACAATGCTATTGAATTAAATTATACTACAAGTTTAATTCAATGCTTGGTAATGGAATCAAGACTTGAAATACATTTTGTTTCAACTTGAATTCAAGCAAAAATGTTTATTGAGTAAACAGTGGATTATTTATTTTATTATTATTATTATTTTTATTTGCTATATCGCAATATTCATTTGTAATTTTCATTATAGATAACAAATTATATTTTTCTAATAAAAAAAATATTAAATTAAAATTTTCTGTGTATAAAAGTTCTGTTTAGAAATTAAATTCCTACAAAATAATTTACAATTTTGCAGTTTTCTATATATAAACAAGTTGGAAGTTTAGTAAAAATAGTACAAATTAAACTAATTGTAATCGATAATTGCCACTATTGCGCCCAGAGTACTTTTAGTTCAAAACTTTAAACATTTTCCAAATTACCCTTAAACCTATAACGATCACTGTTTAACATTACTATACTACCATACAAAACAATCCTCAGAATGAATTAATAAATACATTTGTATGTTTGTGTATCTGTGTGCGTCAACAGTGTGTTATATTATTATTGTATTTCGTATTTTTCGCCAGTCAAACAAACATTTTTATTTCAGCTCAGTTTACTTAACTTACTACTACTAAATTCTACTCTACGCTAAACTCGCGGCGCACACACAACTCAAACGAAATTTAAAAAAAAAAAAGAAAAGGTTTATCAAATTTCGGTTTACAATTCGTATTTTAATATGTTGCGGGCCTTGCTAACGTAAGGAAGTGAAAAATAAAAACAACAACAAACAAACAACAACAGCAACAATATTAACAAAATAAAATTAAACAAATTATGGAAATTTTAAGAAAAAGTCCCTTAAAAGATATATAATTACAAAAAATAATAATTTAAAATAAAAAAATAATTACAAGTTTTAATGATCACCTAAATTTCTAAAGATCCTTAAAAAAAAGTTTTAAAACAAATTAAGTGCCTTAGTAAATATTTTTAAACCTAATAAGTGTAAATTTACTTTACAGTTTTACAATTTATTATATGATTGTGTTCCAATAAAAATGAAATGACGAGTGAATGAGTCAACGACCTTTTTCGTTTAAATCACAATTAATGCAATAAAGTTATAATTATAAAAAAAAAATATATATATACATATTTCAAATTTGTGTAATTAAACAAGTAAAAAAAAAAAATACAAATTAAAAAAAATAATAATAATAATTTCTTGTTAAATGCTTTTTGGAAAAAAAAAGTTGTGGGTGTTAAATAAATAATGCCATTTATTATTCTTAAAAGTGCCAAAAATGTAAGTGGTTTCTTTTTGTGTGTCATGATGATCAACGATCTGTTGAAAATCCATACATAAGTAAATACTACAACAATAACAGTGTACGAAATTTTGTAAATGTTTGTTTAAATTCATTTTTTTTTTTCTTTAAATTTATGGTGAAATTCTAAGAATTATAGTTGGTTTTGTTGTTAATATTATTACGCCTGTGATTAACAACATTGATAAGCCATCAAAAAAAAAAAAAAAAAAAAAAAAAAAAAAAAAAAAAAAAAAAAAAAAAAAAAAAAAAAAAAACAGTACTTAACTCATTCTTTCGTACCTATAAAATACATACCTGTGACATTGTGAAATTTTAAATAAATTTTTGCATCTTATAAAAAAACGCAAAATAATATTATAGTGTTTTTGGTACCGATACATTTCAGAAAAAGGTGTGACTTGAAAAATTAAGGTTTTTATTTTTCACAAATTAGTTTCAGTTTTTTTTTCTTGTTTTGTTTTCAAAAGCTTTGGCAATATAAAATCAAAAATGTTAATGAAATCAAATTTTAAGAGTTAAGAGAAAATATTGAAGGGAATTAATAAAGATATACAGCCGTATTTACAAAAAATAAAAAAAATTAAAAAATAATGTATGTTTGATAAAGGTTTACTAACTTTTTGCATGTAAATTTTCATAAGAAAAAAAATAGT
>MINK01021720.1:0-13087 GCA_001735545.1 Phormia regina
AAAAAAAAAAAAAAAAAAAATAGTTTTTCAGGGAATAAAAAAAAAGAAATCCAAGTAAAAGGCAAATGCATTGAAATTTTGTAAAAGGAATAATATTCCAAAAACACTCTGAACTAAATAGTGTTTATTATAATTGTGGTGATGACGATGATGAGGAAGTTAAAGAGAGAACATGGCATTAAAATAGAAAATAACTGTACATGAATCTGTTTGTGATTATGACAACTAAAGCCCCTGGTATAATTATATATGAAGTTTTAATCATATCGAATCTATGGGTACATATAACGATAGATTTTGCTTGGAGGTTAGTTTGATTGTTTGTCATATTTATGTTGAATTTTTGTTTAGAAAAGTATTATGATTAGAAGATTTCTTTTTTAATTTGCTTGAAATGGAAATTAAATACTGCCATTGTTTTTGTAATAATAATAATAATAAATATAATACATAATTTTTTGCGTATCCTTGCACAAACACACCTAAATTCACAATAGTAGTAGACTATATGATATAAAATGAGAACAAGAAGAAAACTATAAAATTTATGTAATCCCACGACTATAAATTCACATTTTCCGAAGTCCCGTAGATTTGATTAAAAACTTTTAACAACATATCACAGATTCTTAAACTGAATTCTGCTTGTCGATTCGTGCTTTGGGATTTTAAAAAATATATATTAATGTCAAAACTATCATTTCGGGAGGGTTTGCACCTTGTCCACTTGAGTTATTGAAGTTGTTTTTCACTTTAAAGTCACCTCTTTGAAGATAACTTTCAGAAAAGTATAAATTTATTATAAGTTTTTAAAGAAAATACTTGCATAAATATTTTAAACAATCATTTAAAAGCTAATTGACCCTCCTTCAGCGAAATGTGCACATTTTCCATAATTTCGATTGTAAATGTGTGCTAGAGCATCCTGTATACATAAGAAGACAGCATATAATTTGGAAAATTTTGAGGGGCAATATTAAGCTCTCCAAGTTAAAATAAAACGACATGAGACTAAAAATGATGCAAACATTTATTAAGACCCGAATATCTCTTAAACTAATGGAGATAAATTACAAATTTTTTGTAGAAATTTGTAAGGACAATCTTTATGTAAAATTCCTTTTCTGTCATATCATAATTGAATAAAAAAATACCCGAGAAGGGAAACTTTGGAGAGCCACTCACTTCTCCCATGACCTGCTGGGGTTTATACTCCATTAAATCAACTCAAAAACACAACCAGAAAAACGAAAACATAAACCATAAACAAGGGGAAATAACCTCGAGTTCATTTATTATGATTTTGGTCATTGTTTTTCTCTCAGCTCTGACTATGTGAAATTTTATTTAAATACTTCAAAAGGTTCTTTAGTTACTGAATTATTTCCTAAAAGCCTTTTGAAACCACTGTACATTATTAAGTGAAAAACATAGAAAACAACTAGAACTTCAACTTGCTCACAAAAAAACTAATTTAATTGTCAAAAAAACTTAACTCTTTGTATGTGTTAGTAAAATTTTCTACAGAACAAATATTTGTACGTTGAAGAAAGCAATTTTTTATTTTTAAGTGAATTAAAAGAGTTAAAATTCTAGTTGTTTTCTATGCACAGTGGTTCCAAAATGGAATTTTTTGGAAATAATTGTCTAACTTTAGAACTACTCGATGTATTTGAATGAAACTTCACCTGGGCAATACTGACGTGTTTGGCAATGGATTTATAGGAGGACAGGTTCGTAGCGGATCTGGGGAGATTAGGGGTGGACCTCCAAAGTTGGTCACCTCGTGCATGAAATGTAAAAAAAAGAAAACGCCAAAATTTCACTTATGATTTCGTTGTAATTCTCTACAAAAAGTATGCTTACATGCATGGGTTATCTCTTTTACTTTTAGAGATATTTGGACCTAAGTAACATTTTAAGCCATTTTTGGACTTTTTTTTAGTTTTTTTAGCTTGGTGGGCGCAATTTTTGTCCTAAAGTATTCTCTAGATTCTATGCAAAATTCTAACACAAATATGCAAGGATCATATACCTATGTGATTTAGATAAAAAGTTATATTATTTTGTATTAGAGAACTTAAAAAAATTTTTGATTTTTTCAAAAAGGTAACATTTTTTCACTTTAAAATCCATTGTTTTCTCTGGACCATATTTTTCATGTTTCTAAAATAATGCTTAATATAAATGCAAAACAAATCCGAGGGCAATTGGGGAATTACAATTCCCGCTAGCCCTATCAGAATTTCATTAATTTTAATTTTTGTGTTTTTAGTTTTTTTGTGGAGCACAAAAATATCAAAGCTGATATTAAAATAAAAATACCTTAGAAAGTGACCTCCATATGTTGACTAAACACACAAAAAATGTTGAATAAGCCAAGCCTCTTGTAACGACAGGGTGACCAATTTACTGAAAAAGTTGATTTTTGAAGTAAGTTTTCGCCGAACAGAAATTTTTGGTATTACGGATTAAAAAAGGAAATCTACCCCCATTTTAAAATGTGGGTAGGAAGATTTCTTCTTATCGTTACAATATTTGCACAAATACATAATGCCGCTACAGCCTATGGTGGTCTAGGCTATAAATATCCTACCATAGGTTAACCCATATCGTCCCAAGGATTTTTTTTCGATTAACTTTATAAAAAATGGTTTTTCTTTAACCCTATTATAAAAGGGGTGATTGAAGTGGGCAAGAACTTATATTTTTTTGTAGCTAACCCCTTACACTATATAATCATTAAAAAAAAAAAAAAATTGTTCCTAGTCTTACTAAAAATGAATAAAAATAAACAATTTACAAAAAAGCATTAAATTTACTGTTCGAAAATTCGAAAATTGGGACGATATGGGTTAAAAAAGAACTTCTACTTCTACATCAGTTTATTTGTACAGAAGACTGTAGTCTTAGTATAAAAAAAATTGGATTTTTTCTGACTTTTATTGCATGTAAATTAAAGTTTAATCTCCTAAAGTTCTTGAACTTTTATCAGCCCATAAAGTAAATTCAAAATTAAGACAAAAGAAAAACATTAAATTTATCATCAATCATTTATTTCTTTATTAAATGATGAAAAAAAAAAAACTAATTTATTATTGTATTTATTGAAACAATTAATATAGCAATTAAGTATTATTAACAATTGTTGTAAGAAAAACAATGTCCCTTCTTTTCCCAGTATAACATTACCACAATAAGTAAATTTGTAATCAATCATAAAAAGTATTGTTTACAATAATTTTTAACTTTTCTATTAATTAAAACCTATGACATTAGCTATGACAAAGTAAAGTTAAGTAATTGTGTTCTGAGTTTTCCATTTTCATTAGTTTCCATTACATAACATTTTTATATGATCTATTTGATGTATTACTTTGAGCTCTATTCACTTTATCTTATTTATGCTTATGGTTCCTTCTATAACATTTTCATTTTATTTTATTACTGTCTGTTTAAATTATAAAGGAGTATGAATAAATTTTCTTTTAAGTTATCAATATTTTTATAGACTTATTCACACTAAGAATAAGAAAAGAAACAACTGCCAAGTGTCTCTTCTCTCTTAAAAACCTCAACAATATTATATTGATTTCATTTTATGGTTAAACATAAAATATTCAAGGTTATATGTTTGGTTGAAGAATATGTATCTGAACAAAATCTTATACAAGAGATTCAATATGTATGTAAAATACTTATTGGTAATAAAGTTTCAAACCAATCACAATTGTTCACAAAAAGGATTTTGAATATATTTAGTTTTACTTCTAGTAATAACTACTATGCTAATATTCTTCTTTACTTCTAGTCAGTCAGAGTACGAATATAATATAATTTTATATTCTTAGTGAAGTTTCAAACAATAAAACTATGTATATAAAAATTCATTGTTACGCATACTTTCATTTTATGGAAGGGATTGAATTTTTATGATGGTTTCTTAATGTGTCCTAACTGCACTTATAAACGCCTCTGTTAACAGTTTAAACATCATACAGGAGGAGGCATTTGTATAATAAAGGAAATCCATAAAAAAGGAAAAGAAATAAACAAAAAAATTGTTTGTGTATTATTGTTGTCATTGTAGTTGTTGCCTTTAATGATAAACGGATGTGGAAATGAAACTGCACAAAATGTTTAGACGCACAAATACACAAACACATAAAAATACAACAGAAATAAAGTTTAAATATAAATGAGAGTATGAGTGAGTATGTGTGGTTATTTTAATAAACAGAGAGAGAGATAGAAAAAAAAAACACACAAAAAAATAAATAAGCCACAGAAATAAATAAAAATAAAGAAAGAAAAAATGAATGAATGACCAAGAATGAATGAATAGATGGTATAAAATAGAAAAACAGATAGAAAAAGAAAAAAAGTTTAAAAATAATGAGTTGATGTCGTAGCCATTCATGGTATTATGGTTAATAAGGTTTCTTGTTGCTGCTGCTGCTGCAGATTTTAGCATTTAAATAAGTAGTTGGTTGGATAAAGTGGACTGGCTTTTATGCTACGAGTGTAATTTTTTATTATAAATTTACATAACGAAAGAGGAATATAAGATTAAATTAAGTCAGTAATTTCCTGAAAGTTTTTAAAGATCAACACTTATTTAAAATGTTTGTTAGCAAGTTCCTTCCATTTACGACAAATAGTAATCCCAAAAGGAATTTTTTGGAAATAATTGTAAAAATTTTAACTGTTAAAATTCGTAAAGTATTAGAGTTGAAGTGGTTTCGAGTTAATTTGAAGGACTACAGGCTCCTAGCGTGTCATGTCGATAGAGGATAGACCTCCAAAGTTTACCTCGAGTATGTGGTTTTTAACAAATCGCCAAAAATTAATTTATGACTTGAATTTAAAAATCCCTACAAAAATAAATACTCACAGATGCAGATTATCTCTTTAAGTTTAAAAGATATTTGGTTCAAAGCAAAATTTACCCTTTTTTAATGTTTTATAAACTTGGAGCCTTCATTTGGAGTCCAAATTTTATTTAAAATTATCACTAGATTTTTATAAAATTCTTAATAATAATACTACAACAATCATATTAATATATCTATACGATAAAATTTGAGGTTAAGTTTAAAAAATTACATTATTAGGTTTATTGTCCAAAAAGGAGGTAATTTTCTTTTATTTTCAATTTATTTTTTCAGAAGTGCAAAACCTATGTAATATTTTCCAAAGAAATCTTAACACAAATTCGTATAAAACAAAATGGGAAGCTCTCTGGGAAACGAATTCCGTTCAAGCGCTATCCAAACTTTTTCAACATAAAAAAATAATAATAATTTTTATTATCTTTTGTTTTTTAATTAAAAATATCAAATCCTAGATCATGAACAAAATACATTGACAATATAACCCCACATGTGGGTTAAATACACACAAAATATCAACTGCAGGGTATATATTTTAACAAAAAAGGTAATTATTAAAACAAATTTTCCCCACACTGGGATATTGTGTATTATAGTTAAAAAGTGGGAGTTTTTTAATTTCAGAGTAAGTTTATCTTTATTGTAACAAAATTTCATTGGAATAGCTTTACTCATTTAAATTTCATTTAGCACTAATTATTCTTCACAATCCCAAGTGGGGCAGAAACGATTTTTTTTAGAAATAAATCTGTAACTTTGGATTGGTTGAATTTCCGCAATATTTGGTATAGGCGTAGTAGAATTGTGTCCAATGTTAAGTTTGGAAGATTGTCGTAAAAGTAATCCCAAAATTCTCAAAAAAAAAAAAAAAATAAATAAATAAATAAATAAATAAATAAATAAATAAATAAAAAAAAAAATAATAAAAATCACATTATAAAATCCACAATTTTCTGAATTCCCTTACAATTTGTTTGAAAATTTTTAACAAAATATTACAGATTCCTAAATTGTATTCCATTTACCGATTCGAGCATTGAAAATTTGGAAAATGTAGACTTAATTCGAAAAAACATTAATTTAAAAAGGATTAAATTAGGGATGGTGTGTATCTTGACTAATTGAGTTATGGGGCTTGTTTTTCATTTTAAAGTCATCTCTGTAAAGATACCTTTCAGAAATATATAAAATATACAAAAAGGTCGTAATTTTTGCAATTTTCAAATTCAAAAAAATTTATTTTTAGATCCGTTAAAGATATCGACTATAATTTTTGTATTTAAAAGAATATTTTGTTTTTCAACCAAGGACTGCGCATGAAAAAATTCATGCATACTCTTGGGCTTATAACTTTTATGTGGCAATAAATAAATAATTTTTTTAATTGGACTGCATTTGTCATTATGCTCACTAGCAGTGTGTGAACAAAAAACATGAAAACATATAAATAAATTTTTTCATAAAATCTTATATCGGTCATATAAAACAATTGGCAGGAAATCATTCTATGTTACATGTCAAAGAAGTCATGGTCACAAAATAGAAAAATGGTAGTGGCAGAAAAATGGTATCTTCATGCTGTATGACTCAAACAATCTAGGAAGGATTTTGATACAAAATCTTAAAGGAAACCTAGCCTGAAGAAGTATAAAATAAGAAAGATCTTATTTGAAACGCAAAAAAAGTTTTGAGGAAAAATAAAATATGCCATGGAAGATTAGAAAAGACTTACATTTCTGAACTTTCTAGCATATGCATAAGGGATTAGGAAAAAAATACATACATCAAAAAAACAAAATTCCTAAGAAAGCTTTTAATTTCATTTATTAATTTCACCCTTAAAAAATGGTTGCATTAACACAAAAATATATATGAAGGAGTGCCTTTGGAAAGGACATTTCCTTTTCCTAAGAAAATACAGTGTATCATCTGTTTTCTGTCCTGTTCCCACTTTTTCTTATTACAACAACAAAAAATGGAGCGGTAACAAAGATATTGTAAGTGTTTGTACCGAAAGAGGCTAATACATTATATTGTTCGTAATTCCATAAAATTTAAAGATATTATGCTCTAGTAACAAAATAATTTAAAGGACATTAAAAGTACATCATAAAACCAAGTTTTAAAATAATTGGTAATTAAAACAATTCTGGAAAATAACAGTTAGACCGGGTTCACAAACAGCAATTTTTCTTGCCGCAATTCTGAATTTATAGGAGAGAGAGAAGAACAGAATATTAAACTTATACATTCTCTTTACTTCTCTCGTCTACAAAGTCAAAATTGCGGCAAGAAAAATTGCTGTGTGTGAACTCCCACATATTTCTTTAAAAGCCAACAGGAAGTAATTTGTTCTTTTATGTTTAGAACTTGATAAAAATATCGCTTTAATTCATCCATTGGTTTTGTTTCTATAAGCAGATATGCATGCACGCATTTTTTCGTGCGCAGTCCTTAGTTGTAAAAAAAAAAATCAGTCCAAATTTTACGATATATATGAAAAAACTGGACTAAGAATATGTAAAATTAAATTAATTAAAATTTCAAATGCTAGTAACTTAAAAACTATAATAGGGACTACAATAATATTTAAAAATATGTGAAATCGTATGAGGAACAAAAGTTTGACAAGCTACGATTCGAGATATATAACCTTTATAATTATTTAATGATATATTATAGATTTCGGTTTAATGAAGAAGCAAATATAAGGTGTGATCCTTTTGGGGTACAACAGCAAAATAAGTAAGAAATAAATGGTGGGATATATATTTTCATTAACTAATGGGCTCTACTTCTTTTAACATATGTCAGGAAGCCATAAATACTCTTAAGTTAAATTTAAAATATTCCAAAGTCCAGTGAATTAAATTCTGTTTAAATTTAATCGTCTTATTGTTAATTTCATCTTGCTCTGGACGAGATGCAGTGGAAACGTAGGGAAAAGGAAGGAAATCCAAAATATCCCTATAAACAGTACCCAATGCACCTGAAGCCCACTGCACTGATAAATCTAAGAAACACAAACAATCTTGAGAAAGCTTAAGCGGCTAAAATAAACGCACCCAATATTTTTTTTATGTAATTTTTAAATTGTAAATTTTTTTCTTTTTACTTTTAATGATAAATAAGAAAGAAAAATAAAAATACGGCCATCATTTTTCATATATGTATTTAGAGGAAATATTTTAAAATGCAACAGATTCAGTTAACAATTAAATTTTGCTAATAAACATTTTAATTCTTAATTGGCAAAGTTTCACACATAAAATTAATTATTTTAATTAAATTTTTGCTTGAAACTGTAGAAAAATCCAATAAATTTCATATAATTAATATTATTATTTTGATGAATGGAGCAAAATCAATTAAAAATTTAATTAATATTACAAATTTCTTAATTGAAATCCATTTTTATTTTTTTATTTTTTTCTGTGTAATATTGTAACTGTGCGATCTATAACAAAGAAAACTAGAATATCAACTCTTTTAATTCTCTCAGCAAAACAAAATTACTCTCTTTACGTGTAAATTACTTAGTTTTATATGAAATTCTACATTTTTTACAAAAGATTTAGTCTTTTAGTTTACTTTTCTATGATACGATCCTCTTTCTACTTGATCTAACTCTCTTATGAGAAATTAATTGATGTATCTGTAAGTTCTTAATATTATCGCTCTTAAAGGTGTTATGAACCCTTAAGGTCATTAATGATTATACCAAGCACTTATATTCATTTATATAATTTTCAAATATAGTTTTAAATTTCCTTTCAAAAAAGATATGTTTTGAGTTGAACTTATAAAAAAATATAACGCGCAAGTGAAACAAATCATGTCTTTATATTAGACTTTAAAAAATTGCTATAGGGGATTGAAACAGAGAAAAAGTGTTATATAGTTTGCCACTTGCTAGGATGCTACAGTATTATACAAATTATCATAGCAGTTGTTCTTGTTGCTCTCGTTTAGCATGGCAGTGGTAATAAAAGTGTTACTGATTGTTGCTATACAAATACACAAACATACACCAGCAACACTATTCTCACACACATACACTAGATACAAAGATACACAACGAGTTAAGAGAGTGTGAGTTTCTGATGATATAAAAATGAAACAACTGAAATGATAGTGGTAATAATGCCTTTTGGAAAAATAATGGACAGTAGACAGGAAAAAATGTTTGGGGAGAGATAGAGGTAAAGGGAGACGAAAAAAATGTAGAATATAAAAGTGTGAGTAAGAGTTAGTTTGGTTTTTGTATGTTTTGTTTATAAAGTACTAAAACTAAAGTCAAAAAGGGAATATAAATTGCCACTTAAGTATGGTTGATAGTAGAAAATGTAAAAAATGTTGTTTAGTGTACAAAGTTTTACCTACAAAAAAATACATTAAAAAAAAATAAACGAAGAATCTACATAAAAATATCCAAAAACTCACAGACATATAGATAAAAACTTATACAACTACAAATGAAATAAACAGATACAAACGCCCAACACGCACACAATTAGATAAACCAGCCACCCCACTATATGAACCGCAATTTTTGTTACACATTTTTATTTTTATTCATTGTTTGGTCTACCAAAACTGTGTAAAAATCATTCTAATTTCATTTTATTTTATTTTCCTACTCAAAGACTTTGTAGTAGCAGTCATTGCTAGCTACTGTTGTTGTCTTTAAGGAAGGTATCCTTAGGAGACTTTTATAAAATTTAACAACAAGTACCACTACTACTACCACTAAGGCAACAAACATAACCATAAAATAAAGAAAATTTGGTGTGTTTTTCCATAATGTAAAAGACAAAGTATAAGGACATGTCTTTAATTTGATGAGAAATTAAATACTTTAGTAAGAAAATATAATGACAAATAAGTTGGGTTGGTAGGAGAAGAAAGCTTTTGAATAAAAAAGAAATGTATAAATAGACGCTTTAAGTTAAATGGCAGGACTTTTTATTTAAGGAACAAGGAAATAAATAATTCGCCATAATTTTGAAGAAAATTACAAAAAGTTGTTGAAAATTTTACATGATGGGTTTTGGTGAAGATGAAAACTTTAGTTATAACTTAGTGTCACATTGTTAGTTTATATTATTCTAAATAAGTTAAAGCCAAAATTAAAAAAAATAACCTAAATTAACATATAAAACTAATGTTTTTATGGACTTAAAGATAATATGAACATATTTTCATAAGACTTATAACCTATAAACTCGAATACATTTTTAATAATTTTGTTTTGTAAATTGATATGTTGGTTAAATATACTCGTATTATGCTGGTATGTTTTATACCTACCATCAATAGGAAAGTATATAGGTTTTGTCATTCCGTGTGTAAAATGTTTAATCGTTTAAGACACATAAAGTATATATTATGAGGATCGTTTTTGATTTTGAGTCAATTTAGCTATGTCTGTCCGTACGTTGAAAGCACGACGGGGTTCGAGCAGGTCAACGTAGAGGCACGAAATTTAACTCAAAGATTTGTCTTATATAATTTTTTTTTTCGTATTAAAAAATTAGCAAAATCGGTTAATATAAAGATTATGGACAAAATAATAAGCACAGGGTGATTCTAGTATAGTTTTCTACTGATATCCTTTAAACAAAAGCATGTAAGATTACGAAATTTTGTACGCATATTTCGAGAGTCGATATAAACTTGGAAACCAAAATTCAAATACCTAATATATCTGTTAGAAAAGTACCCCTGTTAGCTCAGTACTCAAATAATCCAAAGAAGTCAATAAGATCCTGAACTTGTGATGCAGAAGTAGTGCAAATTCGGATCATTTGCAATGAATTTAACATAGGTTTGTCATAGGAAGATGTTCTTTTTTTGGTACCTATTTACTGAATAAGAAGTCATGTCAACGATGCATGAAAAACTGATTCTTCGGATTTTTCTTTTTATCTCTGTAGGGAAATTAAATGGAATTTATATATAAACTAATAAATTTTTTAATAAAATAAATTCTTCCTAAGAAATTTTTGAAAAAGATTTTCTGAATACATTTTTGACTACATCTTTGGATATTGTTTTTATTACTTTTTAAGATCCTGAAAATATATATCAATTGATACTTTGGAATTAGAAAAAATAAACTTCCTTTAAAATGACTTCTGTTTATTTTATTTTTCATGTTTTTGTGTGTACAACGAAACGTATGTACTGACAGATTTTTTGCCAGCATTTTGGTCAAAATTTGTATGTTGATGATACTCTAGGATATGTTGAGAATAAGTTTAGAACCAAAAAGCAGTCGAAATTTCCTAAAAAATTCCTAGTTTGGCAAAAGAAGCAAATAATTTGTTACAGAGGGCTTTATAAATACCGAAAAATAACAACAAAGAATGATTGAAAAATCATGAGTGAGCACAATAGGTCTACATATTTTAGTCAAATTTGCATCATTTTCCTACCTAAGAATGCTTTGGAGAGGTTCCAGAAAAATTACATAGTATTTGTATCAAGAGAGGTAAATTCTCTAAATTTTCCAGAGCTAAGGCCAGTGAAGAGATACTTTACTTTTATGAAAAGAGAATTGAAAAGAACCGAAGAGGTGTCCCAAAATATCGAAGATTTTAAAAGGAGATGGACTGACTGTTCCAAAATGGTGGCTCAAACACCTATTAAATTTCAAATTAAAATGATAGTTTTCTATAATCTGTAGTATATTATCAATTAAACGTAAAATCAATTAAACTATGATCAACTGTTTCCAAGTTATTGAATTTAATATATCTTAAGACGTTTTCGATCGCAATCCTTATACTTCATTCTTTTATACAGCAATAATATAGTTGAATTACAATCTGCAGCCATATTTTTGTTGTATTTATACTTAAATCTTGCATATAGCAATAATATGGTTGAATTACAATAAAAATATTGTGGATTTGCAAGAGTATTTTTATTTTATATGTACTATATTTATATGTTTATCAATAATATGGTAGAATTACAATACAAATATATATAAAGTCGAGAAACAACTATTATGCCTAAAAAATAAATTAGTAAAAGACAGTAAATTTATTGTATGGTAATTTTTATTGAAATCAATTATAAATTAGTTGTTTAATAAAACACTTTGATATTAAAAGATGATGAAACCTAAAAAGTTTCTGGAATTCACTCCGAGGATAACGCCTTTTATAATTTTCTTTTCATATTATCCATTTAAAGTAAAATAATTTATTTTAAAAAATTTACTTTTTATTTAATATAAGTAAATATAAATACATTTCTTAACACGCCGACAAATAAATATCCTGCGAGAAATTGGTAGCAATTGGTGCAATTTTACCGATACCTCAGTACCAGTTGGGTACTAATTTACACCTAATAGCCACCAAAGTTTCAATTAAGTACCAATTGATACCTAACAGTCATCAAAGTTCCAGTTTAACCAGTGAGAGCTAATGATCAATTGGCAACTCGCAAATTCTAAATATTAAAAAAAATATAAAAAGGTGAATTTCTCCTTTCTAAACCAACGCCAATAAAATACAAACATTTTGTTGTCAGTACAAAATTACAAACATAATAATGTCCATATAATTTTTAACAACAATAATGTATTTCTAATTTTAACATATTGCAAAACAAGTTCTTCTAACAATATAATTTTAAATTGAGTGGAAGAGAAAAAATAGATTTCCATTTTCCTACTCCAAAATACCCAAAATTCCAAGTTTGCTTCAAAAATTTACATTTTTATTGAAAATGAAAATCTGAAAGTACTTCTTGAGTGTATAACATACACATAGGAGAACACAACAAATGAAGAGAAAAATTTCCACAATTTACTACATTTGGATAGGGCATTAAAAAAATAATAAGGCCCAGAACAAAAAACCAAATTTTATCACTGAATAAAAAACAAAATAGTTATATAATTTTTTTTAAAGTTCCATATTTAGATTAATATAACTTTTTAATGGATTCATACATTTAAGTGATTCCTTCAGCAATATCATTTAGAATTTTGTAGGAAATCTGACAAATATTTTAGAAAAATTCTCGCCAAGTTAAAAAATATAAAAAAATAAATAAATAAATAAATAAATAAATAAATAAATAAATAAATAAATAAATAAAAGAACACTTAAACTAATGAATATACAGAGTTTTAAAAGAGTTGATTTAATAAATTGAAATTTTGTATAAAAGTTCAA
>MINK01021730.1:0-10457 GCA_001735545.1 Phormia regina
TTTTTTTTTCATTAAATTGTGATAAGAATTTTTTTTTTTTTTTTTTTTTTTGCAATTTTATTATTATTAATTTTATTTTTTAAATTTATTTTAGGCCTATTGTTTTCTTTGTAATATTTACCATAAATTTCTAAATTCCTGGAAAACATTTTACTTGAATTTAGTTTAATGACTCTAGTATTTTTGGTTTCCTTAAGTTTTATGTTGTTTATTTTCATAAACAAATTGCGTATTTGCAATTAATTTATCAAAATTAAAAAACAAAAAGTTTAATGTTAAATTTTTTATAAATATTTTGTTAAAAATAACTTTTATGCTCAAAAAATAAACTTTGAAAAAATTGGGTGAGAAATTATTTAAAACTGCAACCACATACACTGTAAAGAATTTCTGAAGAAAGGTTTTTTCTTAAAAAAATAGGATATTTTAATTTCGTATAAAGCATTTAATTTTAACAGTCTCTATGAATTCAGTTAAGTGACAAAGGAAATAAATATAAAAAATAAAAATAATAGATCTAAATCCAGAGCATGTAGTTCTCCTGTAGTTAGCCCTGAATTCATCTAATTTAAAAATATTTTAAAAAATACACTTGTAAAATAAAATGTTTGTTATTACATTATGGGAGAGTGTATCAGCAGATTAGTTAAATTTTGGATTGTTAGTTTGAATTGTGATTTTATGGATTATTAAACTTTGAATATTTTGCATCACTGTAAATCAGGGTTTGATTTTACTACTATATTAATCATATATTGCTATAAATATCTGCTGCTAGCAAAAAAAAAAATACTAAAAATATTTTTGCTGTTTCATTTGCGTTTACAATTGTTACTGAAATTATTTTTCCAATTTGCAATATTTTCAACAACAAAAAAAGAAAAAAAAAATGCAGCGTTTATTTACAATTTCTTGCAGCATAAACAAAAAATATTTAACTCGTATATAAATAAATAATACTTCGTGTTTTAGTCTCGCACACAATTTTTCTCGTACTCATAATATAGCACACGAACAATTTTTCTTCTTGTGCTGCAAAAATTTTTTAGCAAATTTTCTTTGTTTTGATTTTGCAACTATAGATTTTTTAGTATTTCATTTTTATAATTAATAACCAAAAGGCTTCATGCTTCCAAATTTCATTAACATATCTTGAAAATTGTGGCCCGAAGAAGGTCACGTTCAATTACTGATCAAATCAAATTGAAATGTGTAGTAAAGTTTTAAAGAGGAAAGAATATAATAAGAGATAAGTAATAATAAGAGATAAACAAAAATCTAATATTTTTGAAAATATGTCTATAACTTCCATGTGGTTCGTTGGATGTATATGAAATTTCACAAAGTGTACAATTTTATGTTTAAAAGAAGGGCCTCATATACGTCTCAGAAGTGCACTATGGTGACTCTAAATTGACATGGAACATTTTTAATCGTTTGTTTATGTTTCCTATCCAATTTGAAATATTTATATCTCTTTAAAGAATAAATATTATATATAAATATTATACATGGAAGTCATGGTACCAGAACGGAAACTTGGTATTGTAAGAAATATGGTACATTTACCATGTATGACCCAGACAATCTAGAAAGGATTTTGGGAGAAAATCACATAATCTCTGGAAGAAAAGTGTCACAAAAAGTTAATTGATTTAATTTTTTTTTAAAAAATTTAAAGGAAATCTATCCTGAAGTGTTTAAAGTAAGAAACGCAGGTAAGAATTTGAAGATAAAAAATAACGTGAACGTCGAATTGTTTTCATAATTGTATCTCTAGTGTGTAATAGGCTATGAAACATTCGAACAGGCACACCTTTTTCAACTTCTTAGCCAAGAATTCTGTAACGCATATGCTAGAGGGATTATGGCGAAAAAATGTCGTGTATCGAAAAAATCAAAATTTCTAAGAAAACTTTTAATTTTGAAACCCATACGTATATGCGAAAAAAAGGTCTTCGGTCTTCGATTAACACAGAAATATACGTGAATGAGACCTTTGAAAAAAGCTTCTCGCTTTCCTAAGAAAGTACTAGGAAAGGACTGATTCTGACTGATCCCGCTTTTTCATTACAACAACAAAAATGGAGCGGTAACAAATTGTTTGTACAAAAGGCTAATCCATCAAATTGTCCGTAGGTCCATGAAATTGGAAGATATTCTAAAGATATCATAAAATGGAACCGTTTTTGAAAATAATTGAACTTTTTTGTGCGAAAAAATGACCGATATCTAATAACCACCTACTGTTTTGTCGCAGTGTATTTATTCTTGAGTTTGAACTTTGTCAATAAAATATCAGAAATGGATACATATGAGTAAATGCAAAACATTTAATTCGCGTATTATTTTTCACTGATAACCAACACAATTGTAAAAATCTTTATGAATAAAACATTTCTACTTTAAGATTCAAATGCATGGCACAATAATGACTTTAAATCATGTTTTAATACGCCACATATGAAAAAAAACTGATAAATGTTTTTTTTTTTTTATTCCTTAACTAAGTTTTTGAAAATACACATTAAAAAATTTATTATAAAAGTATTTTTCAACACATAGATCAAAATATAAACAAACAGACATTCTATCTATTTCCGTTATGAAATAATAATAATAATTATAATAATAAATGTATAAATTGTTTAACACTTATAAATGAAAGACCTTGAAAGAAAGATATTTACTTATTTATTTATACACACAAGAAATCTTTTATATACAAAAAATCAAATAAATTAATTGATAAAATCATTATACACAATAAATAAATAAATAAAATTATATATAAAAAATACTATTAGGCTACTGTGTTATTTACTTATTAACTTTTTTTTTATCTAAAGAAGGAAAGAACGTGATGGGAATTAATAATTAGGTTGTGTAGTTAAATTTTATAATATATTTGTTTTTGTATTTCAGTTTTTTTTTTTTTATGTGGTTAAACTAAAATTTGGTTTAATGCCAAAACATCAAACTGTCTTTAAATATTTATTATTATTATAATTTTAAATTCATGCATTTTATTATTTCTTTAATTGTGTTGAGGGTATTTCTCAAGGAATTCTTACCATTTTAATTTAACTAAATGTCCAATGGCTCTAATACTACCAACCAAATATATACATTCAACAAGGTTCTTTTGCTTCTTCTTCTTCTGTTTTTCTTTAAGTACAAATAAAATACAAAATAATAACAATAATGATGATAAAATAAAATTGCTTTGCTATATAATGACAACGAAATTATGTGATTATCACAGTTCAATTTGTTTTCTTTTGCAAATCACAACTAAATCAACTTAAATAAAAATGTTAAAATTCGCCGCTATTGTCTTGATGGCTGTTATTGCCTGCGTTGCTGCTAAACCCGGTGTTGTTGCTCCTTTGGCTTATACTGCTCCTTTGGCTGCCAGCGCTGTTGTATCACAGGAATATCATGGTAACTTTGCTGCTCCCTATGTTGCTGCTGCTCCTTATGTTGCTGCTGCCTCACCCTATGTAGCATCACCATACGTTGCTTCTCCTTATGTTGCTGCTCCTTACGCCACTTATGCTGCTGCCGCTCCTTATGTAGCTGCTCCCTACACCGCTCCACTTTTGTTGAAGAAGTAAATTAATGGACTGTTAACGATATGTTAATTTTTTGTTTTGTTTTACGATACTCAGGAATTTTTTAGTTAATTTCATTAAATTAATAAAATAATTGAATTAAAAAAAAAACTTAGTAAAAAACCACAAAAACAATTGAGTTGTTCTTTCATTTAAATTTTTTACGAATTTTGGCGCCCTAAATTATGCTATTTTTTGTGTTTACTGTTATTTTTATAACAATTTAACTGTTATAATAATGTTGTAGTTAAAGAGATTTACAAACACAAAAGTTTTACATAGGGTTTCTAGGAATTTGTCTGCAGATATTATTTGTTAGGTTTCGTAATAGTAAATGTATTTCTTCTTAATAATTTTTTTGTATTTCTTTTATTATTAACAAATGGATGGTGTTCTCAATACAATAATGTTCGCCCTAACAAAAAATAAATCACATTCGTAAATTACCACGTTTATTGTGATCATATTCATCTTATATATGCAATTTAAATCATTAAAATCCGTTAAAAACTTTAGGAGATATTAAAGTTTTTTTTTTAATGTTTTACTTATCGGAAAATTAAAATCGCGAAAAAATTCGGGAATTTTTCAAAATTCAAAATAGGAAGACATCGAAAAAATTTTTGGGGGTTCTTTTGTGGAATTGACGATATATATTTTTCGAAAGTTATGATCATTCGTATGAACTTGTTAAATTTTAGAATCTAACTATTAAAGTTTTAATAAAAATGTCGTACTTGAACACCTAAAAAGTGTTTCTAACATTTTCGGGATATTTTAGGGTGGACAAGGAACTTTTTTTACATCATTTTTCATAAATTTGTCATTTAGTCTATGATTTATCGATTATTCACAGAGAACTTATAAAACATATATTTTGGATACTTATAGGTAGACAAATCAAAATAACGATGTCTGTCTGTCCGTCCGACCATCTGCAGTTATGGAAAATTTTATTCACTCTATATTGATGTTATTTTTAATATTTTAATTGAAGAAAGAGAAAAAAGTATAGTCGGTCAAGCCCGACTATATGATACCATACCCCATTACTAAAATTAGGGAATGGGCCAATTATGGACCTATATTTCCATTAAGTGTAAAATAAAAATACTAACATAGAATATTACATCGATACTAAGATGCACATGTATTTATCCACTTTTGGTTCCTGAAATTCCTGAAATTAGGTGTTATATGGGATCATGGTCAATGATAAACTGATCTTCATAAATTGTTGCACAATCATTTATTCTTATAAAAATGTTATTTGTGTTGAATATTAGGTTGATTCTAACATTTTGATGGGATTTATGCACATTAAAGTGATTTTCTACATGGACAGCCAGCCAACCAAATACTTAGGACGGACATGATTAAATATACTCAGAAAGTGGAATGGAATAGGAAGATTTTTTTCTCTGCGTTATAATATTTGCACAAACCCAACCACCTATGGTGGTGGAGGATATAATAAGTGAAACGGCAAATTATATCGTTTATGGATTTTATAACATTTTCCTTTATTTTATTTCGATAATAATACAATAAAAAGGTCAAAAGGAGAAAATTCGCAAAGTCTTTAAAAATTTATTTAACCAAGTCGAAAAAATGCAAAACAACAAAAGAAAAAAACATTTTAGAAATTTACTATAGAAAGATTTTATTTATCGCGAATTTTTAATAAATTGGAAATTTGTCGAAAAAAAATTACAATAAAATTCTTTAAAATAGAAATTTATCGTAAAATTTCTCTCTAAAATGAAAATTTATCGTAAATTTTCTATAAAATTATCGTCAATTTTTTATAAAAAAAAAAAAATAATAATAATAATAATAACAATAATAATAATAGTACCTACTAATATTTCGATTCGTTCCATTTTGTATTTATATTTTCATTCACCCCTACTATTTAGTGGTCATCTTAACTTAAAAAAAAATAAATCGAATTATTGTGTATTTTTTAAAAAAATAATCTCTTTACAATTCCCAGTGAATTTTGTTTGACATTTGAACACGCCCACATGGACTTATGTCGGTTAAAAACAATGTTGCTGAATTACGTAAACATTTCCTGAAGCTAAGTAGTACATTTAAATTATTACAGATTTAATTAAATAAATATTATGACAACTGATGTTTTCTGGCATTTAATATGAGAAGACTACGCCTACCAAAAATAAAACAAGTACTTAGTTAAACAGTTATTAATATTAATTTAAGTTATATGATTAAATAAATGCTATTGAATTTATATAAAAAAAGTACATTTCATAATAATCTTTAGTATTTTAAATATATTACACAATTTTGGGAAGAAATCAAAATGCTAAGATTAGTGAGTTAAACAAACAATTAAATAGAATATTACAATAATATTAAATATTTTCAGATTTTACTAGTGATATTTTGTGGCTTTACCTGGTCAATTAGTAATCAACACATAAACGGAAGCTTGGATGATAAGATTATTGATAAAGATTTAATTGATTCCTTATATGATTATGTATTTCAAAATTCTTCATATTTTATATATCACAACTCTACTGCTCTAATGCCCTCAAAACCATTTCTGCTAATGGAATTATTTGTGACACCTTTGATACCAGAATTACCCTACAAATTTGCTACATTTGTTATACGCATATTACGTTTATTCGTCACACCTCCTGCCCACCCTTTGGCCATTATTTATCAAAAGGTAGTGGATAAATTTTGCTGTCTCATACCCTATGTAAATTTTACCTATACATTTGGTTTTACCACAAACTTTCAAACATCTGGCCAATTAGGATGGACAGGCTAACAGTTTTTTTTTTTATTTTTTTATGAAATAAATAAATTTTAGGAAGAACACTTACTTAAAACAATCTTTAATAAACTTCTAATGAAAAATAATACATTTTTTTAATCTCCAGTCTAAACTAAGAAACAAGTTATTGAACTTTATGGGTTTATAAACATTATAACAAGAAAAACCTAAAAAGAGTAAAAAAGACAAACGAAAAAGTAAAAAAAAAAGTAACCACAGAAAATCTCAAAATTCGGTTACTTAATATGCTTGTAGTTACTGTAAAAGAAAAACGCCGGTAGTTTCCTAAAAAAAAAATATCAAATTTAATATTTTATTTTGTCAAGTTTTGTGTCACAATGTTTGCTTTAGTTTATTTTAAACAAAATATTATATTACACTAAGAAACGTAATAGAAAAATAAAAAGAAACAAAATTGTAAGAAATGAAAAATTAAGCATTACAAGGCCCTTTTTCTCAGAATTTGAAAAGTAACTTTTTGCTATAAAATGTTGCTGGTAATTTAACAAAATCATTAGTATTTGACAAATACACTTCATCTAAGCACACACTTAGCTTCAAATCTTTTTCATTTTTGAATTAAACAAACAACCATTTCAAACAACAAAATGTTTAAAATTGTAAGTAAATTTTCCTTTAAGAAAAATCCTAACCAAAGAAATGTTTTCGAACTAAACATTTTTCCTTTGCTTTTTTCAGTTTGTCTTCTTGTCACTTTTGGCTTTTGCTTTTGCCAAACCTGGCTACCTTAATACAGCTCCTGTTCTAACATCTTATCAACATGCCATCAATGTACCCATCGCAACTGTTGTTCGTCCTTTGGTATCATCTCATAGTGTTGTGGCTACACCATTGATTCATCATCAACCAGCTATTTTACATGGTTCCGCTATTCATGGCTCATATCATCATGGTCATTATTAAATAAATCTTCAAAATATTTGAATGAAATAATTTTTCAAGTTTCTTAATTGGTCCTGTAAATTGAAATAATAAATAAATTTATATTTGCTTGTAATATGTATTGGAAATAAAAAGTGTATTATTTTAACTATAATAAAATATTTCAAGCCGTATTAAAAATACTAATAATAATAATGTATGTTTGATAACGTGTTACCAACTCTTTATCAAATATACTTTATTTTATTAAATATTAAATGCGTATTTCTGGTGGATAAAAGATAATTGATCAAAATTCCTTTTTAACATTTCGAAAAAAAGAAACTATAAAAGCGCCAGTACAACGATCATAGTACGGAAAAATTTGGATTACGAATTTAATTTTCAGTTTTTATTCGCTCTTTTTAATATAATTCGTAAATTTAAAAATAAAATTAAACTTTTTGATTTAATTTGTATTCTTTACTTTTTTAATTTGAGTTACAAATATATAATATAAAAAACTTTTTTACGATTACAAACGGTTCGGTCGCCACACATATAGTACAATGATGTGTGCAAAAAGGTGGTTGTATGCATGTACACTTATACATACATGTAGGTGAATTTTATAGCGATCAACATTGAAGATATGCAACAGCAAAAAAACAAGGATACATTCATATGTATGAGGAAAATAATTATTTTTATTGCTGTCATATGAAATTATGAAACAATTATAAATATGTAAGAAAATACATAGAATATATTATAATAATTGTAAAACATTACGAAAAAACACCTTTTTGTTTTGTTAATGAAATATTAACATACATATGCAAACAAAAACACACACACACCCACAATTAATACTGCCATAAAAATTGTGTTGTTGTTTCATTTTAATAAACAAACAAAAAAAAAACATACAGTTATCATAAACACACAAGCGCATGAACAAATGTCTTTAACATCCACATATCCTTCATTTAACATAAGGCAACACATTTTTATATCGTTGTACACGACTTCAATTCGAATAATTCTTTTCGGGTTAATTCCCAAATAATATTTTTATTTTCAAAAATAAAATTTTTTATCTTCGAACAAATTTAAAAATTAAATTTGTAAACAAAAAAATAAAAATTAGCTCTAAAGAATAAGGACTAAATTTGCTGATAAAAATTTTGTTCCGAACGAATCTAAAAATGAGCGTTCTAACTACTCTGACAACGATACATAGGTCTTTAAGGAAAATTGTTCTCCTAAAAGTAGGTACTAAAGCTGCTTTATATATTGAAATAAATCTCAAAAATGACTTGTATGATTTTGTTAAAAATATAAAAATTGTAATTAAAATACTCTACAAGTGGTTAATACTTTACTTTTTAATACGATCGCGTAATTTCGCTCACTGATACAAAATTCTAAATCTATTTTTATTAAGATTTGTCCTTTAAAATTGTAATTAAAATTTTTCATGTCGGTCGAAGTTTTAGAAAGAGAAACAGTATTTAGAAAATTTTATATTTATTGAAGACAGAAGATAGGAATATGTTAGATTTAAAGGAAAAATAAATGAACATTTTTTCGATGCAAACAAAGTTTGGATAGGGATTATGCGAACACTTTTGGATTTAACATTTGTTAAAAAAAATAAAAAATGTTATAGACCTAAACCAAAAGGAAATTTTATATGTGAAAAATATTGTCACTCGAAAAAAATACAATTTCAATATTAATATTACTTCAGATTAATGTAACCATTTATCGGATTTATATATTTAAATGACTCTTGCTGCAATATTATTCAGGAGTTTGTAAAAAACATACACAGATAAATTTAAAATATTAATTGACATTAAAATGTTACTATCTGGGCCATTTCGGTCCAATGTGCCCAAAAGATGGAAATGCACACCCTAAAAATAAAGATTAGTATGTTATTATATGTTTCCCAAAGTGATAAATTTACGTGAAAGTCAACGAAAAATTAAAAAAATAAAAATAAAATTAACTTCAAAGTGTGACCATGTTACGACCTTGAATATACTTTTAAATAATTATTAAGCCTCTTTTCAGTCGCGGAACTCACTTATATTTTTTTATCATATTTCCTTTGTTCAAAAAAGTAATTTAATATGTTTTGAATATTTTTCAAAATATATTAGGGTTTAATGTTACATAGGAATGGTATATCCTGTTACTATTAAAGAAAACACATAATTAACTCATTAACTATTTTATTTTCTATATTTTTGGACTTCAGAGCCATTTTGACTTATATCTTATTTTTTCTGTCAAAATATATACAAAAATATATATTTTTCAGAAAACACTTTACCATTTTGTTTCTTATAATACATTAATTTTATTACTGTCGCCTATACATATGTACGTTTATCGCATTATACAATTTTAGCAAATAAATCACATGGGAGTACTCATAATAATCGAATTAAATTTATGCTTTGGAGACATTTTTATTCTTAACTTAGAAATTTATTTGACATAAAATTTACCTTCACCAATTATGAACTGGAACTCAAAAAATATTCGTTGTGCAACTAAGGGGTTAAGTGAATGCACATATTAATAGTAGAGTATCCAATCGATTAACCGCCATTCGGTTATCCGATTAATTTTGGTCGATTAACTGTTCGAATAATTAAAAACTATCTTTTTTCGAATAACAAATAAACGGAATAATTTGTGTCGAACAACCGATTAACCGTAATCTAATTTTTTGGTGTTATAATTTAATAATTTTTTTATTTTAAATTCAAATTTGTGTAAACATTATTTCTAAATCGGATAATAGACATTACCAGCAAACATAAATACAATAGATTTTTACTTCCAAAGTATTATTTCCGACTTTGCACTATTTCTGGATCCCACATTTAGATTCATACTTACTTCTCTGAATATTATTTTTTTATTTAACAAAATGCGATATTGAAATATTAAAATTTTATAAATTCTTGAACTTGAGACAATATTGATTCCCTTGGATCCTGCAAGGATAATAATGACAAAATATTTATGTCATTATTATCCTTGACACAGAAAATAAGAAGAGTTATTTTAAAAATACTGATTTATTAAACTTGAATTTGAATAACATTTATAGTATTTTGCCTAAA
>MINK01021749.1:0-10419 GCA_001735545.1 Phormia regina
ACCTAGAATATACTTTTTCCTTTTTATGTTTATGATTTTAATATAAAATAATTTAAAATTGCTTATAGATTAGAAATAATGGCATATATTATTATCCTGTTCCGGAATTCATTTAATACGTTTTTATATAGCTATACTGACACAGTTTTAATTTTGCAATAAATTTCAACATCCGAACATTTAAAAATATAACATAACATGAATAATTAAAATTTTTTTTTTTTATTATTTTTCTTGAAGAAATGTAACAGACATAAGCTAAAAAGAGCCTTAAAGTAGGGTCGAAGCAATAATAAAATATTCGAAGGTTTAATAGCCAAATCATGTTTTTTGAATACAACTTTAAGGAATTTTACTTAAAAATTGTTACTAAAGCTTTGTTAAGTTTTTGTGAATACGGCTGTATATTTTTAAATCAATGCAACAGTGTTGCCAGTTTACCCTTTTAAAGCTAAATATAATTATTAAAAAAAAACTTTATTATCCATAGGAACTTATGTGCATGAAAAAATCCGTGCATGCTTTTGGGCTTATAACTTTTGATGTGGTGAAAAATAAATAATTCTGTTAACTGAATTACATTTTTGATTATGTTCACTAACAGTGTGCTAAATTTCATGGTAATAGCGAAACTAGTTTGTTTTAAAATGGAAATTGAACAAAAAACATGAAAACGTATAATTAATTTTTTCATAAAATCTTATGTCGGTCATATAAAACAATTGCTAGGAAGGCATTCATGTTATAAAATACCGTTTCTTGTGTCATAATATTATACAAGCAAATCATGGTCATAGAATGGAAACATAGAATTTTATGTCACATATGCTAAAGTTGTTAGGACAGAAAAATGTCGTGTATCAAAGAAATCAAAATTTCCAAGAAAGCTTTTTATTTCGGAACTCATATGTATGTGAGAGAAAAAAATTAATTCATTCTTAAAAATGGTTCCGTTGACACAGAAATATACTTGAATGATGCCTTTGAAAAATATATCTCCATTTCCTAATAAAGTACATTGTAAAAAATGTTTTAAAGGAAATTAAAAGAACATCATAAAAATAATTGGACTTATTGAGTCTTTTCTGATTTTCCAATTTAGCTTCTTCTTTTCTCAAGCCCTGGCAACACTGCAGTGCACTAATATATGAAATCAAATATCTAATTTTATTTAGTTATTTTATTAGGTAATAAATTTAATATCTTGTTTCAATGCACATTGGGGCTGAATCAATTTTTTTAAATAAATCTGTAACTGCTGATAGTAACAAAATGTCTAAATTTATTTTTAGACATTTTGTTAAAAAAAAAAAACAAACTAATAGCATCAGAATGGCGACCTTCTGATCCATGTGCTTCTAACTTAGTCCGCAATTTTACTAATAGAATTTAAACCCCTGCTTTCCATAATTTATATTGAAAACAACAAATAACACGGAAATTTATTTGTTGTTTTTCATATAAAAAAAATGAGAGGAAAATGTATATATGTCAATCCCGACTATATGATAACCTACGCAATTGTATACTGATACATACTAAATGTAAAATAAAATATATTATAAAACCGATTACCATTATATTTAATAGTGTTGTTTCTACCTTCATAAAACTTATTTGTGTCAAATATAAATTTGATTCTAACATTCGTATGGGATTTATGCGCATTAAAGTGATATTCTTATGTAAGGGTTATACGGAAGTTATGATCAATTGTAGACCGATCTTCATAAAATTTTGTACAAATATTGAAACTTATATAGAACTTCTTTCCACCTAATTTCATTAAAATATTCTTATTTTTAAGAAATTGTTGAATGTTAAAAACCTGTTTCGGGGGATATTTGTATCGAACTATACTTCGCACAAAGTTTACATAGACAGCCTGCCTGCGGTCCAGACACCCAAATGGACGGACATTGTTAGATTGATTTAAAATGTGATTCTGAGCCGATTGGTATACTTTGAATAATTATTTCTATGCGTTTCAAGCACAAGTACATAATACCCCAACCACCTTTGGTGGTGTATTGTATAATCAGCCTATTCGTTATTTTCTGTTTAATCGTCAAAATTATTGTGAAAGCTCTTGCAGAGGAAAAAAAAACTGACGTATATTATTTCCGTATATTTTTTTTTTATTTTAAGAAGAAGTGAAAATAATTAATATCACCTATTATATGAAAATAGTGTTTAATATTTAATAGAAAATTATATAAAAATATTAAGGTACAACAAAAACAGGAGAAATACAATTGATATCTATGATATATTTCCCTAAATCATTGAAATCCTTTCTGGAAAAATGTATTAATAGCTTATTAGAATTGACTGTAATAAACAGAAGAAATTAATTTTTCTTAAATTTATTATTTCCGAAAAAAAAAAAAATACAAATTTTATACAGAATCATTTCTCAAGGTTAAAATTTATTGGGTACTTGAAGAAATAAATGAAATAAATAAAAAAATTAAAATAAAAACAAAAAAATTAGATATAAAAAAAATCAAGAGAATTGTTTACACAAAACTATAAAAATATAAAGAAAATGGCGACAGGAAGTAACTTTCTGTTGTAAGTGTACTTACTTATGTACAGTATGCTGGGGTGAGCATATATCTATGTATGTGTGGGTGTTTTTGTTTGTGTGGAGGTGTTGGTGTATTTATATCTTATTTTAAAAGAGAGTATGAATAAATAAAGACTGACAAAAACATTGAGTTGTTTCGCTTATAAGATGTCATGTTTTAAGTCATGATTTTCATCTGTAAACATTATAGCAGCTGTGTTAGTTGACACACATACATAAATACATTTACAGTCACATGTGCACTAACGTATACACATGCATTCTTTTAATATTTATAGAAATTTCTTTTAAAAAACCATGAGATCTACTTTTTAAAGTCTCTGTCTGCGTGTGTGTGTGTGTATGAAAAGGAATACGGGAAGATACATGAATACTCGTCGTTCATGTTGCAATATGTTAAATAATACATGAACTTCTTATTTTTTTTTTTTTGTTCTTTTTTTCCCTTTTGCTTTGTTTTTCTTTTCACACGAAACTTTTACTACAATGTTTTATTTCCTTCATTTCTTCAACTTTCACAAGAAATGTTTACTCTACTTGTCTTAAACATTTTCTGCGATATTTTCATAATAACTAGTTTTCAGTTTTGTCATTTCCTCTACCCCTCAATAACATTGTTGTATGTATATGTACATACTTTTATTTGTCGTTTATTTATAGTTTTTATTTGTAACTTTTTATATAACATTATTGTAATATTTCTTTGCGTTTAATATCTTTAACATGTCAGTATCATATTAAATACGTTGTCAGTCATGATAATGTCAATGTACTGAGATGAATATTCATTTGATTGTCTTTTCATACATAAATAAAGTGAATTGTTTAAAATAAAATGAAAATAAATTATATTTTAGAAAATATTAAAATTTATTTTTAATTTTATTTTCATTATTTGTTTTCTATTTATTATATAATATAATTTTTATATTAACTTTGATGTTCTTAAAGCAATATTATTTTTTTATAATATGCTTGATGTCTATAAATCTAGAACACATTTTCTTTTTACGATTTGTTCCCTCTTATACCAAATAGAAAAAAGTAAATATTTAAACTTAACTTCTTAGTACTTAGAAAAAAATTTAATTTTTTATAAACAAAAACTTTACAATACATACTTACATAAATGTATTTGCATTCTTGCACATGTATTTGTATTTTTACAAAAATGCTTAAAGGGTATTCCAATAAAACATTTCAGTTTTAACTGCTCAAGCCCTCTTATTCATCTCCTTATGTTTACTTCTTTATTTTATTTTGTCCTTGAGTGTCCTTTGAACTTGGTAGCTTTAAGTAGGGCTTACTCGTAAGCTTATTTATATTTTGTTAAAGGTTCTCTATACATATACAAACAAATACAATGAATATTTACTTTCGGTAGCAACACTCTTACATTTGCAGACAATAAACCCACATTTATCCATTCGTTTGCACTATCCCACATACATTCATGTATATGCAACACATATACATCCCAGCAGTTTTTTTGGAGGCGATTAACAGGGGACTATTGGCACTTTAGTGACACTAAGGTAAGCGATAAGAAGAATTTAAAATTTTTAACTGTGACCAGTAAAGTGGTTGTGTGCGTCCTAAAGTTACACATTTTTGTAGCCGTTAAAGTGGTTGTGTATGGAAAAAAGTGCCACCTTTTGGTCATTGAAGTACCTATTTGTCCTTTTATTGGTCCATAGGTAGTCGTGGTTGTGATTGTTTGTGCCAAATAGTGACACTATGAAGACATTGAGGTGTCAAAAGACTTCCTCCTAGGACAAACCCATGTTAAAGTGACTAGTGGTACCCTAATGTAGTCGGTATGGTAACTTGTACGCAATTGACACCATTGACTGCAGGGATAGTACAATATAAAATGTTATAATATACATTCATTTATCGTGTGTTTTTATTTGTTGTACGAGGGTAATTTTACACTAACGCCATCTTTATCATCATTATTGTAACATTTGTACCATACCACCAATCACAAATAAGCAAACATTCACTGCACTTTACGTCCACAAATAAATAATGTTTCACTTACAATATACAGTGGAACAATTTATAAAAAAAATATATGTTTTATTTAATTAATGAAATATACTCTTTAAAAGTTGAATTAAATCGTTGTGTTTTTGATTAAAAGTTTAAACATCGACAAATTTCATGATTATTGCTCGATCAGTTAGTTTATAATTAGTCATAGTTTACTTAGATAAATGTAGATGAGTGTACATATTTTGTCCATTATTGCATAAAATATACCACAGTGTATATGTAGATTTTACATTTAAATATACATACGTCATTACATACATTCTTAGATATACATTATAAATACATACGGTTGTAACAAGACAGACATGTTAAATGTACATTTGTACAGTACGAGGACGACTATATGTACAAATTGATTTCCGTTGTAAAAGTAAATTGAATTTGTGTATATAACTGTAAATAACAACAAATATATACATATATTACTTTTTACTACAACATTGTATAAAGTAGCGACAAAACCAAAAGAGAAATACCAACAAAAAATAAAAGTGTCGATTCACTTTGTATGGATTTCATTGTTCATCAAAATGATCTTTGTAATGCGTCGTGGTATTTGTATTTAACACGATTTTAATTCGACTCTGTTGATGCATTAAAGTTTGTCAAGGATTTCAAAATATTTCATTATATAATACATGAACTACTGATGTTGATGATGCATCTGGCTTTATTTTATTTTTTATTCCTTTCTTTCATTATACACTAGTACTTTAGGTGCAATCAGCAAGATCATGGTGAATTGGTTCATTCATTCATTCACAATTGAATGAATGAAAAAAAATCGTTTACATGATTATCGCTTTATTTTTTAGCTTTATTTCCTAATGTCATTTTTATCCTTTTAAATAAACATGTTTGATTGTTTTTTTTCCCTCCTTAATGATTCAAATGGTATTTGTGTTTTATTTTTTTTCTGTTTGTTTTTGTTTTAAGTGAACATTGAAATGTGCTAATGGATTTAAATAGTTGGCCTTAATGTTAAAACTCATTGGCATTTAATTCTAGTCATTGTAAAGCATAAAATCACATAAATATATATGTAAGAGTGTACTATTTTAAAAGCAGTATAAATAAGCTAAAAGTAGAAGAGTTTCTTTTTGTCTTTTTTACATAAAATACTTCAAATTCTCCAAAATTTATAAAAAAAAAATAAATAGGTAGGATTATTCTAGGATAATGAGTTTAAATTTAAGTGTAAATAAAAACTATTTTTTCAATAGGAGTATAAAGTTATATTAAATTTTCTAATTAATTTCATAGACATGCCAAAGAATTTTATGTTTATTTGAACATTTTATAAAATTTTAGAAAATATGTATACTTAATATATATTTTTTTTAGAAATATTTTAAACTGATTGTGGCACAATTCTATATATAATTTCCTAAGCATTTTCCTTTTTTCACAGTATTTCAGATGGCATAGAAAATTAAAATTTGTCTTACTTACCTCAGCAAAAAATGGTGCTTACTTGGTATCAATGCTATTACTTGCAACGATATGTTGATTATTTAATTAAAATTCTATAAAGTAAGTTATGGACTCTGCATAAAACATTATTTCCTTATCACAGTGCTCCAAAGATGTCAAAAAGTCACATTATATTACTTCTATAGCTTTCAGAAATGGAACATCCTCCATTGATCTGCTTTTGCTAATTTCATAGGAAATCAACCGATTCTGCACTACTTTTGGATCTAAAATTTATGTTTTTATTTACTTCTTTGGATATTATGTTTTTACTTGGACAGTTTATTTAATAAAATGTGAAATGAAAGATTAAAATTTTATACATTCTTGAACTTGTGAGATTATTATTTTCTTTGGTTCTTGTAAGGATCATATGGCATTGGACATGAAATGATTCTGGCACAGAAAATAAGAAGAGTTATAAAGACTGATTTATTAAAGTTAATATTTGAGAAACATTTTATAGTATTAGACCGAAAGTCCAATTTTCTCAAACAAATGGGTCATAGAACAATTAAGATAAACACCATGTTATCTGCATTTAGTTTCTAAATTCAACTTTATAATTAGTATTATTTATTACTAAATCAATTCGGTTAATCGAATAATTTGCAATTAATCGGATATTAGCCGATCAACTTATAACCTCGAATAATCATCTAAACCGATTAATATGAAACCCCGATTAATTGGATACCCCAGTACCTACTTAATTTCTACAAAAATAATAAATATCATGATATGGGAAAATTTCACTACAATCGATTCGTAATTTACCACAGCTACCATATAGGTCCCATTTCAGAAATCATCTAAAAGTGCATAAATTCTTGTGAATGTTAGTATCGATGTAATATTATGTATTCGAATGTTTTATTTTACACTTAATGCAAGTATGGAGTCATAAATGGCCCTTTTCTTAATTTTGGCATAAATAGGCAATGGTGTAGGGTATCATGTGAACTAAATCTTGTTATATAAATAAAAATAATAACCATGTTATCCTTAATTTTAAAAAGATTTTTTCTTTACTATATTTATATAAAATTATAGGTACAAATAATATGTGAGCTTTTTCTAAAATACTCTGACATTATTTTAATAAATAATAATATATTGCAATACGACCTTTATGGAATATTAAATGTTTTTAATATATATATGTAAGTAATGTAACAAAATAATATGAAAAGTATTGCAATTTTATATAAAACTTGTTGAGGTTTTAAACAATTTTTTCATATAACTATTGTAATATTGTTTGATAAAAAAAAAATAAATAAATAAAAAACTATTTACTTAACTATAACAAAAGTCATAACATATTTGAATCATTCATATGAATCATTTATAGGAATAAGTCCTATGAAATTCAAGCAAAGAATAAGTTTTACTTTAGCATCAAAAATATAAATGTTATTGCATGCAAAACATTTTGTATGAGTTGTTTGTACACTCATACAGAAGTAATGTGGCAGAACTTATTAATTTCACCAAAAAAGTATGCAGTACATAACTTTTAAATAATATTTCCAGGAAACAGGTGAACGGTGTTAATCCTCTCCATCGCAGCTAGCTACCAGTACAGGTATAACCACTATGGGATAGTAATTTTTACCACATACTATTTAAGAACAAAACTTGATTATTAGTATGAGTAGAAATAAAATTATTAATAGAAAATAAACATTTTCAGATTTTATAATTTTCATATTATTGTGCTTTAAACACAATTTAACATTAATTTTTCTTAAATTATAATACACTATTCCATCATAGTTATTTAGGGTATTATGGATATGTGCGAAGAGAAAAAATATTTGAATGCCATCCTTTGGCATACCGTTCCGAAAATCACTTTAATTTATATAAAGCTTTATATTAATGATCGTTCATTTCGCAGGTCTAAAATATTTATTATTTTAAAAATTTGTCATTATCATTAGACCCTTTTTTTAAACAAATGCTGGCGAGCATCCTTCTTCATTAAAATAAGTTTTTGATTATTTTATAAAATTTCCCCTCATTTCTGTTTAATCTTTAAACAAAAGACGAAATGTGGTTCTTTTGCACCATTTAAATAAGTAAATACTAAATAAATTTGGGTTAAACAGGAAAATGCTTCACAAAGTATGTCACACATATTGTGAGAGTGTATGTGTAAAATTTATTTTGTTCTTTTAAACATTTAAATCCAATTAAGTTTTAGACAACAAAATAACAAATTTTTGTTTTAATTTTTTTTTGCTTTGTTGATATTTACAAAAATAAAAGTTATAAACCAAAAAACTAAAAATAAAACTTTTTTACAACGGAAATCCTTATATGAGAATATCGTCAGTAGACTGACAAAAAGGTCTATATGTTTTTTCAAGAGATAATTTTTTAATTGCATGTATTTATCGTATACAGGGGACAATTAAAAGTTAAAAAAATATACTTAGTATTTTTATATAAAGGAAACTTTTAAAGTCACTGAAACTTTTTTTGTTTTCATATGTGGCAATATAAATGAGCATTCAAAAAAAATTTAACACGCAGGACTTTTTCAAACTTTAAAATCAACTGATGTACAAGAAGTTATAAACAAGAAAATTTTCAAAGAATATTCCGCACCGATGATATGTTTTATATTTCGAAAAATTTATAGAAGTTTACGAAATGTCATTATAATTTTGCTTAAAAGTGAATCAAATTTGCGGAACTTTTTTAAAATATCTCTTAAAAAATAAATACAGGAAAATGTCACTTTTTTGTTTAAATTAGTTTTAATTTTTATTAAAATTTGAATAATTCAAAACTATTTAAAACTTTGTATATAAAAGTAATTTAAAAGTTTAGTCGACCCTATGTAACTTTACATCATTGAGTATGAGTATAAAAATTTAGGAAAGGATCTTATATTAGACCTGTTGCCAATTTATGCGATTTATACATTTTCGAAAGAGAGGTTTATATGTAAGTTATGGCCAACAATGGATCGATCTTGTGAAAATTAGAACACAGATTTATAATTATGCAAAACTTAATTAAATAATTTTCTAAGCCCTATACATTTGCATGGAGTCCAAGTGAAATAATAAACCGATCATAACTGATGATATTCCTTGTTGCAAAATAATTATTTGTGCCAGATTTTGCAAAAAATTATCTTCAAAATTTTGACCTGTATTTTTATTAATAGCCAGGCCACTAGGACGAATGGAGGGACTCATCGTCATATATATTAACATTATACTCCATTTGGATCAACTATGTAGTTGAATCGAATAGAATTATAGAACATTAACTTCTATAAAAATTCCTCGTTACAAACTATATGTTATTAAAATTTTTAAAAGTTTTAAATGCCCAGCAAATCCTTATTTATGAATTATATTTTTTACTTTTCTTATTTATACAAGTGCAATTTTCTCACAATGACCAACTATTTTTGCATTAATTTAAGGATGTTCATGCAGGTATAAAAAACCATTAACTGTTTTCGTTGACTCTCAAACTCAAAGATCTTTACAAACTTTTTAATTTTCCTGTTAAGTGCACAATTATTTACGAGAATAAATACTTTTCTGTTGCACTTCTTTTACTTCGTGTTAAGAACATAAATATAATACGATATACAGGATTGAATATACAATAGTTTGATACTTGTGGGGTTAAGAAATGCAAAAAAATAATAAAATGAAAAGGGATGTTAACGAATTTAAATTTAAAATATGTATGAAACTAATGTGAAAAAAAACAGAAAAAAAATCTTCTACGTAGCAAGCAAGGAACTATTTTCTTTCCCGTTCTAATAGAACCAAGTAAAGTTACTTAAATTAATAATAATAATAACTAAATAATAAAAATAAAAACAACTGAGAAAATTAAAAAAAATAAAGCATCTAGTTTCTTCAAAATATTTATAAAACTTTCCAAAACATTGCTAATTTTTGCAATTATTTTCTTATTTTCTTTCTTATAACTCAAATGGAAACTGGAGTCAAGAAAAGTATTGTTTTAATAGATATAAATCCATTTCTTGAAATAATACAAAAATTAAGACCAAAAGTTTTTCGAAAAAGTTTACACATTGCCTGAGCATGAATCCTTGAAATTTTTGCTACAATTTGCGAAACAAAATTTTTCTTCCATTCAGTTCATAAAATCCATATTTAGGAAAATAAAATAAGATGTGTCGAGTCAATAATTTCTTTTGATGTTAAAAATACACCGAAAAAATTATTACCGTCTCTTTTTCAAAAAACTCAGTTGTTTAATTTTGCATCAAAATTTAATAAATATATTGAAAAAAA
>MINK01021857.1:0-14938 GCA_001735545.1 Phormia regina
GAAAGCTTATCAATTTTGTACAACAACAACATTTCTCTCTTCTCACATACAAGTTCTGTGTGAATTCAACACACTTGTCAGAGAGAGTAACAACACAAATGAAAACTAATTCTTTAATATTTAAGAAAAATTACACACGCGACAAATTTTTTCACAAGCACACGATATTTTCATTATTTTTTCCATTCTTAGTATTCTTTGTTATGTACTCCAAAAAATTAAACATTTTTTTAAATTTATTTTGAATTTTGTTCCATTTATAAACAATTAGGAAGGGTTTCCATTATATTGTCAAACACTGTATATTGAAGTACATTGATTTCTATGTAAACAAAAGTCCTTTAAATGTACCTTCGATTTTAACTTTTACCAAAAAAAAAAATGGGCAAACATTTTTTTCTTTTTATTAATTTTATAAATTTATACATGAGATGTTTTTTGTAGATATCAACCAACTGAATTAACTCATAACAAATTCTTTTAAACGTGTTTCCCATACTCCAGGAATCCAACTTTTTTAATATTAGTAAGACAGGAGTACAAACTGAATGGCAAACATCTTACTTGAGAAAAATATTTCTACATAAAAAAAATAATAATAATAATATTAATCACCCATTAAATTTTTCAGCTACTACGGCCATTATGGCTCTTATGGTACATCCCTATGCTGTCATAAGTCCTGCTTATGCTCCATTGATTGCGTTCTTTGCTGGTTGTATTATATTGGTATTGGGTCTATTAAATTTGGGCGTTTTAGTTCGATTTATATCAATACCAGTTATTATAGGTAAATTTTAATTTTACTACAAAAAATTTCAAAAGAATTAAGAAAATAACAAAAAAAAAAACAATGTATCTTCTCCAAAAGGTTTTACCACAGCTGCTGCTATAACAATAGGCAGTGCTCAAATTAATAATCTCTTTGGTATCAAAGCACCTTCAAATGATTTGATACCAGCGTGGAAACATTTCTTTACACATTTAAATTCAATTGGTTGGAATGATGCTTCCTTAGGAATTGTTTCCTTAATATTTTTATTAGTTATGAAGGTAATATGAACTAAATAGAAAACAATGTAAATAAATTAATGTTATTTTTTTTAAACACATTTAGAAAGCCAAAGATATACCGTATGGCAATCGTACATTTTGGAAATATGTTTCTTTGTCCAGAAATTCTATGGCTGTTATAGTGGGTACATTCCTGGCCTACATATTAAGTCGTGATGGCTCCCAGCCCTTTAGAGTAACAGGCAATGTAACTGCAGGTTTACCACCATTTAAACCACCACCATTTAGTGGAACTGTTATTAATGGTACCGAAGTATCATTTAAGGAAATGATGAATACTGTTGGTGCGTCATTTGCATCCATACCCTTGGTTTCCATATTGGAAGTAGTAGCTATAGCTAAAGCTTTTTGTAAGATTTATATTAAATATAATTAAAATTTTGATTACAATTTTAATTATTAATATATTATATGTATGTTTTCAGCTAAGGGTCGAATTGTTAATGCTTCTCAGGAAATGATTGCCTTGGGTATGTGTAATATAATGGGTAGCTTTGTTTCCTCTATGCCAGTGACGGGTTCATTTACACGAACGGCTGTTAATAATGCTAGTGGTGTTAAAACTACTTTGGGTGGTCTTGTTACCGGTGGCTTAGTATTAATGGCTTTGGCATTCCTAACACAAACATTTTATTTTATACCAAAAGCAACCTTATCCGCTATTATTATAGCTGCCATGATATCGCTGGTCGAAGTGGAAAAAATTCGTGATACTTGGAAATCAAAAAGTAATTATCTAATTAATCTTCATCATATCTTTATGTAATTCTTTAAAACATTTATTTTCTTTTTGTTTTTTAACACAGAGAAGGATTTCTTCCCTTTTTTGGTAACATTATTTATTTGTCTATTCTGGAGTTTAGAATATGGTATTTTATGTGGTATTGCCGCCAATATTTCTTATATTTTATATAGCAGTGCTAAACCTCAAGTATGGTTGTATACCCTTAAGGTTAGTTTTTATATTTTTATATATTAAAGTTAAAGAGTTATTAAAATTTTATAATTTATTTTGTTGAAATTTTAGTTATTAGATTATGAATTTGGTATGGTTGAAGTTAAACAAAAGCTGGACTTTGCTTCGGCCGAATATCTTAAGGAAAAAGTGGTTGAATTTGCTAACTTCCATCAAAAAGATGGTATACGTTTAATTGTCGTAAATGGTCAGGAAATTAATAGCATTGACTATACAGTAGCTGCAGTAAGTATTCTAATAAAAATAAAAAAAAAACATTTTTAAAACAGGACAACAATAATATTATGATTCAGAATTCCTCAATCAATTTAATTACACGTACACAGAAGAAGAAAGTTTTTAAAACAAAATTTTAATTAAATTATTAATTAAAAATACAAGGCTTTTATTCTTATAATTGAAATTGATTAAAACTGACAAATTGAATTTGAAAAATGCTATTGATTAATTTATTGTAAGTACAATAATTAAAATAACAGAATAACAGCCGATAAATTGTTTTAATTTAATAAAACAATTAAAAAAATTTGCATTCTGAGCATACATTTTTTATAAACTTAAATCACAAAATATATCTAAATTGACCGAGGAATCCGGTGTTTAACATATATTAGAGAATATAAATTTAAAATATTAAAAAGGGATTTACTCAAGAATTTTAATTCTTTTACCTTTACAATAAAATATATTAAATTCATCCTCTTTTTTACAGAATATCGTTTCGTTAAGAGAAGATTTGAAAGTATTGAATTGCGATATGATCTGCTGGAATTGGAATATATCATCAGCTGGTGTAGTCTGTCGTTTAAATAATAAAACACGTGATATGTTTAAATTTCAGAAATCATTAGAAGAAACTATTGAAGAATATTTGAACACACATTCCACAAATGCATCTGAAGCTACATTATATTCAGTAACATAAGAATGATGCAATAATTATTGAATGAACAAGTGATAAACATAAACAAATACGCCTGCAACTAGCACTTGTAACAATTTTGAAGGCGACTTATTGTCTGGTCCTGCAATATGAATCCCTAATTCTTAGAAAACAACACGCACACACACACGCACAAACACGTTAAGTTAAAACAATTCAAATTATTATTAATTAAGTCATATATTTTAAATATTTTACAACTGGTCATACTAAAAACTAAACCAGACACTGTGTCTCCTTTTGCTCGTGTAATGCACGAAAAAAAATGAATTTTATTAATTTTAACTAAAACCCTTAAAGAAAAACTAAGTGATTAATTAAAATGTTCAAGTATTTTAAGATCAACTACAACAACAACAACAACAATTAACTCTAGTATTAAATAAGTATTTGTGTATGTTAAATAGTACTTAGATTGAAGGCCAACAAACAATTCTTCTCAAGTAGAATAATGAATACGTAGGCCTTTAATATTAATTTTAGTGTCAAACACTTAACACATTCATTGGTCTGTCTACCTCTTTATAATTTTATTATTTTGTCTCTTTTTCAAACACTACTCTATATGTATGAATGTATTACAACATTAGATGTGGTTTGAGTTCCTAGAATATTTTACTTAGAAAATGAACATATTATTTCTACCCAACTTGTTTGTTTGAGAGAGAGAGGTCATTAAAATATGAAATAAATAATTGCATTATATGTAAATATATTTGTAAAAAAATATTTATTTCTTTTATTTTTTGTCGATGTTATTAATATATACCTAAGATACGTTTACCCTCAGGATCGAAAGGACTTCTCAAATGACATTTAGCCTTGTAACGTTTTCCCAGAACATCAATTTCATATTCACCCGATTTTATAAATTCATTATCAATTTTTTGGCCATCAGTTCTTTGTATATACGTTTGTCCCAAAGGCTTGCCCAAATAATAGGCATATTCAGCGCGGCGCAGAAAACCAACAGCTTGACCATTTCTATATACACCTTCTAAACCCCAAATGGGTACTTGATCATCTAGGGTTAAATATACTAAACGTTTTTCTATGCCATCCTTGCGTTGACGTTCTATGACTTCTTTGCCTTTGTACATACCGTGTTTGCGGCAAGTAAAACCTAAACCAGCTTCTAAGGGTGTATCATCTGGTCTCAAATCAAAACTCCACAAATGGTAACCTTTTTCACTACTTAATGAATATAAAGCACGATAACCAGCATTTCGTAAGGACTGTGGTTTGCCAGCTTTCATTACAGCTTTGTAAACATTGGAACAATACTCGTTGGGCACATGTAATTCATAGCCTAATTCTCCCACAAAACTAACACGTAATAAACGTACATCATAACCGGCACATTGAGTTAATACTGTGGCATTGGGCGGTATATTATCATCTGTTAGTTCACATTGTACAATATTTTGTAAAATTTCTCTGGATTTGGGTCCTTGTATGGAAATGACACCCATATCGGCAGTAACATCACGTACAGTGCAATTAAAACCTTTTCTACGTACTTCATCGACCAACATGGTGTAGGTGTAATAAGCTGAAGCACCACCAGCTACAATGTAATAACCTTGACCTTCAAATTTAGGATCATGAGGAGCACCTGAACCCGAATTTAAACGTGATATAGTAACATCGGCCTCTACACCACCAGAATTGTTGAGTGCACAAGTGTAAACGGTTCTGTAATAAACAATGTTAAGGTTTAAAGAATGTTTTAATTGGAAAAATTTATATATATAGATTAAAATACGATAATGCCACTATAAATATGTATGAAATAATTAAAATTTCATTTCATAAATTACATCATCATTCTAACATTTCTTGTAAATTTAAAAATTTATTATAATAAAAATTATATTTGGCAGACTTAACCTGTACATGTCTAATTTATTTGGACAAAATATATAGGATAGTAATTCTACTAAGATATTTTTATTATAAATACCCAAGAATGATTTTAAAGTTATTGTTTTCATTTAGCACATATTCTGCAGCAAGGAATTAGATTTATGTATGTACAATGTACATACATACATACATACATACATACATACATACATACATACATACGTAATGTATATCGTTCTTATCAATTTAACAATTACACGTCAATTATAGAGAAATTAAAAATATTATTTCAAAATATAATTCTTATTTTAGTAGAAAATTGAAATAAAAAAAAAACGCAAACAAATAATTAGATGCCATTGGCATAGAATATTTTTCAAAGATGATGAACTTAAAAACAAAATTAATTTTTCAGTTGAACGATTTCATCACCTTGACATTGATAATATAAACCCAAAGCTTTCTAAGTACAATTGAACTCACTTATTCATAATGAAAAACAAATTATGAATTTTTATATAGTATATTCACCTGACCTTGAACTCAGCAAGGGAGATCCTGCAAACTTCTCTTTATTATTTAGAAGAAAGTCATCACAGCAATATTTTAATAATATTATATTTTTATCGTTTTAGACAAAATTATGAAACAAATACAAATTGTTATTTTTTGTCATTTATAAAATAAAATTTATCATCAAACTATCACCCTTTTTCAGTAATATGATTGACAATATCTCATTGAAATCATCTAGAAGAAATTAATGCAAGATGGTAAGCATTGCTTTCCTTATTTCTTATTGTTTAGATGTATCGCTGGTGACGCACAACCAGGTCTGCCAGATAAAATTCATTAAAAATCGCCAATTTGACGATAAGAATTAAAAAATCTTCGATTTAGTTTTCGAGAACAGTTTGTCCAATTTAGATAAGTTGAACTTTAATATATAGCGACCTAAATTGTCTTTGAGCTGAATTTATATAATTTTTTGATCAGTTAATATTTCCATAATTATTCAGTAATTAGTACCGAGAATTTAAAAATTTATTTTTTTGAAAAGTGGTGAAACTCTGAAATCTTTTGATGTATCAGATATAAAAATTGTGTAAAGGGTTCTTGAGATATGGCATGAGTTTGACAAACCATTCTCGAATTTTATATTGTTACCATTTTTTTATTAGTCACGCACATAATGCGCGAAATATTAGACAATTTTGCATCGAAAAATTTCTTAATTTGTTAAAATTATCGTTTATTATTTTCGAGATTAAATATCTTTAAAATTAATGGAGGGAATGATGATTGTTACGGAAAAAAATCTAACGTAACGATCACGCTCACCTACTTATTCGAAAAATCTTTTTAAAAACTTACTTTTTAACATCACGATTAGTATTGGCACTAAAAATCCAATCGGCTGCCTTTTGAGCATCGGGTCCTTCCAAATAGAGTTTACAAAAATAGCTCATATTAAATACTACAGCATTATTACGGCATTCTAGGGCCTCTTCGCCAATCTACATACAATGAACACATACATACATACATACATACATTAATACATACATATGTGTAGTTTACGATATGTATTTTGGTTAGGCAAGAGTAAGACATGTAAAATTAAACATATCGAGTAGGATACAACAAACATTAGCTAACAGTCAACAGCAGTTGTGTTATATCAATTGTACATTTATTCGAAATGTACAAAACGAAATGAAACAAAACAACATCCGCAATCCGTGGTTAAACAAATATCACACAATTTTGCGTTAGAATAACATTAGTACCAGCCATCATAAAATCAAAATCATAAAATGTGGCACGCACCAAGGAAAAATTTTAGTAGACCAACATGTAATAGATAGAAAATAAACATTTAATAATGACAAATATTTAATTAATAAACACATTCGTATCCTTATGCCTACCAAATTGTGGTGGTCCGAAAAACTACCATATTTTAAATCACCATCCAAAACACTTTCATAGGCACAATCCTTATGACGATCATGTCCATAACTACCATACCAATCGTATGGCAAAACGGGTGAGGGTTTTTGTAAAAAGAAGCCTGGACGCTCCCAACCTTGTTTCTCTTCCATAAAGGCGTTATAAGATAGCATATCATTGTGTAATGGATCCTTTTGGAAGCCACGTCCTGCCAAAGGCTGATCATATTTAAAAACCATACTGTAATTTTTGGCATAACTTTCATGTGACTTTTCATTAATCCATTGGGTGGCGTTACTTTGCTTATCGGTGAAACGTCTTAAATCAAAACCAAACATGGGTAAATCTGGTTTGCCATTAATAACCCATAAGGCGGTTTGTTCACCACAACCACCGCCAAACATCATGCCAGCCGAATTAAAACCACAATTGTGATATAATCCAGAAATAACCGTATCTGGACCCATTAAAGGTTTATGATCTGGTGTAAAGGATTCTGGACCACATACTGTACTCTTGACACCATAATTTGCATAAGATGGACATAATTTAACGGCACCATTTAAATGAGCATCAAACACTGACCAATCCAAATCGTACAAGCCAAAATGAAAATCTTTAGCTACAGGATCCAATAAAATAGGATTTGGTTCATAGCCACCCATTTGTATGGCATCTCCTTGTATTCTAAAATATATGGAAAAATCATGATCACGTATGTTAGGTAGTCCTCTAACTCCTGGTATTGATTCCGATAATATATAAGCATGCTTCATGGGTATTAAGGGCAAGTTGGAACCATGTTTTTCAATCAAATCTCTACCCCAAACACCGGTAGCATTAACCACTGTACTAGTTTTAATGATACCGTAAGGTGTTTTAACTCCAACAATCTTTTTACCTTTACCATTGTCTTCTACCACTAAATCATCTACAGGACAATTTTCAATTACTTTACCGCCATTTTTATTGGCGGCTCTTGTTAAGGCAGCACATAACATGGCAGGATCTACAACACCATCTCCGGGTGAATATAAAGCACCAATAAATGATTTGGGATCTAACAGAGGGAATACTTTTTGTGTCTCTTCCGGGGTAAGAACATAATTTTCAATACCCAACGCATTGCCTACGGTAGCTAGACGTCTGTATTCATCTAAACGAGTCTGGATAGAAAACAAAAAATATAAAATTCAATCTATAAGGGACGCTTATTTGAAATGTATGATTATTCAAAACTTTCAATGGAATGAAATTATTTATCAATCAAACATTTAAGGTTTCTGCATAACTAAATGTTTTTATAAAAATTTTACTTTAGTTCCAAAAACTAACCATCTTTAACTTATTTATAACTCTGATAAATATAAGAAAAAAATACTATTTTTCATCAAAAAAAGTTTTTCATATGAAAATCTGCTTATTTCACTTTTCTTTTAAATAGTTTAATTTTTGGAAGAAATTTGATTTTAAAAATTTTGATAAAATCGTCATTTTCAAATATCGACTTCAACAGACATACGCCAGATACATCATCAGCTGATAGTTAACTCAAATGTCAAAGTAATTTAAATAATTTATGACGACAATAATTACGTTTTTTTTTTAAACTTTCACTACATTGCCACATTCCCTCTTATCAATTTATTAAATAAAAATGTAAATAAACGAAAAAAAATACTATTCATTACAACACCATAATATTTTGACCTACATCTGAATGGGCTATGAATACCCCACCATTTTGTATCCAACCGGGATCTAAACCTGTCTCCTTTTCCAATTGCATTAGCATATTACGTGAATTAGCCAATAGTTGTATATCCACATCATTAGGTCGTAGACGCCATACCAAACCGGCCGTGTGCCAGGTAGTGCCGGCTGTTAGTTTGGCACGTTCCAGTAAAACTGCTTTAACGCCGCGTTTGGTTAAATGATATAAGGTATGACAACCAGCCGAACCTCCACCAATTACCACCACATCTGCTGCAGAAGGAACTGACACTTCAGCCGTTTGTTCAGAATTGAAACGTAATTGATGCTGCAATAGAACCGGTACAGTTTTGTTCGATGGCTTTTGAGCCTTTGGAATTATACGACCCAGTACATTTTTACTTATTCTCCACATTTTACTAAAAAAAAAAAGATACGTTTCGTTTGAAGACACGCTTTAAACTGAACTCTGAAAACATTAAGATCTTCCGAAATATAGTTTAAAGCTTTATTCAAAATATACTAGACGAGTTGTATATATACAAAGAAAAGGTCAATTCGGGGCATCACTGGAAAGTGATAACAATTCAACACCACTAATTTAATTCATAGGGAAAACAATTTATGTATATTACGTGAAGAAAAGTAGCTTTAGTGGTTTTGCGATAAGAGGGGCTTGTCTATGTACTTTATGTTATGATTTGGACAGTATTCACAAAGGCAATACAACCCAGCAACAAGAAGAACAGAATAAGTCAGATTTTAACATTATGTTGGAATTTCTAAATCTGATGTTTCGGATTTCGATCAGTATCATTGAAATCAATTCAATTAAAATTTCACCATTAAACATTTTTATTTAATATAAAGGATTTGTTTTAAATCATAGAGATACGACTATAATATTAATAATAATTTAAATCAAATTTCCTAAAATTTATATCGGGTTTCATTTAACAATTTCCCCACTTAATTTAGTCTTTTTCTTTCTACTTATAAATCATATTAATATTTAGATTGTCTGTCAAAACAATATGTTCACAATCAATTTGTTATTCCAATAAACAAACATTTACCAACAATGAACAATATTACCATAATGATCATCTTAAAAAAGTACCACCAAATGGATCAATACTTTAATTTTTCCTTAAGATAAACAAATAAACATACAACAACAAAAACAATTACAAAATATCTTTATTCATGTTTATGTTGTGTGCAACAATAGTCATTTACCCATTAATTTGCATATTTACTCTCACACTCTTTTATTTTTTTTTTTTTTTTTTTTATTGAAAAAGAGCCTAAAATATCTCACAGGCCAAATGTTTGTGATTTATACTTTCTTCTATTAATACTCGCCTTTAGCGGCCATTGTTTATATTTTTCTGTTCCTCAGCCAACCAATAGCAATTACGTATGGAACTTAAGTAGTTACGTATTTAAAATAAATTGTTTACATAATTTTTTTTTTTTTTTAATGTTACTCTAGTTTTTTCTACTTTCCTAGACTATTGAAGTCTCCACCCACATAGACTAAAAATAATCCTACAGAGAGAATGAATGGAAGAGAGCATATTTAATATTGATTCTATTGAAAATCCATATGTTTTCGAGTATACAACATTATGTGCTAACTAGGTGCTTATTTTACTTATTTCAGGAGAATCAAGAATAAATTTTGTAACAAAAAAAGAGTCTAAATAGTCATGATCTTTAAGAGATTATTTTAGTTCCACGAAATTCATTAGCCCTCGCGGTTGTCGAGTTTTACAAGAAAGATAAACTAATGAAAGTGAAATCGTGCATATATGATGGATGATATATAAAATATTACTGATTTATATAAAGTGATACAAAAATATAACTAAATGAAAAAAATATATATATTTTGATATTAAAGAAATAATAAAATTGTGATTCAAAATTAAATTAAATTAAATTAAAAAAAAATTTAATTGTGAAAGTTTTCTTTTAAGTTAATATTACAAATATGCCTCGCAAGAAGCGTTCTGCAAGTCCTTTTGAACTAATGGATGATGATTTCGATGATAATAGTTCTCAAAGTAAGTAAATTGTAGAAAATATGTATACAAATTTAATAAACAATATTTTTTATTTATAATTAAGATTTACTCTGTAATAATACCGTAACTAACGGACCTAGACATTTTTAAATAATTTGCATACAAAGCGAATTGTCTATATAACAACATATATTATTCAGGTATATTTCTAAACTACTTAGAAAAAATAAGAACAGAAGAGAAACTATCACGATCCACTTTCGGTTCTTTAAGTGACTTAAACATTATTCTTTTATGTATACAATTTCTTTCGGAAATAAACGGAAATTAATATCGGAAAAACAATTTTTCATGTATAAAATTTAATAGAGTTTTGCGTGCTAAACAAGAACCTGCTAACATTTTTTCTATTTCGTCTTAAATTTGTTATGGGCATGATTTATAATTACAGTTTTTTTTATGCAGTCGCACATGTATACCGCGAGAACGAATTGTCCAAATTAGATAAAATGGACTATAATTCAAATTTGATTCAAATTATCATTGAGTTATCTTAACATATATATTTGGAGTGCCGCTATTTTATTTGTTTACTTTTTCTCATTTACGCTTTTAATTTTATATTTATTCGCAAAAGAAATCTGAGAAGTTGTATTCAATTTCAAATCGAAATAATAATAATAATAATAATAATAATAATAATAATAATAATAATAGGGACGCACTAGAGAAAATTAACATCAGTCAATAAAAATGATTATTTTAACATAAACATATTAAAAAACCGTAAAGCAAAGTTTATGTGATTAATTTAATCCTATTGGTTTCGTGTTTATGATTTATGTGCTGTTCATTGTACTGAATGTGAAAATCAATTGGAAAAATTAGACAGATAATGAAGAGTTCCAAAACTAAATTATTCAATGCCATTAATTCGAAAAAAAAGTCGTGAAACTAGAGGTAGAAAGCGTAAAACGTCAGCGCGTTTTGACCAACGTTAAGTTCGACTTTCCAAAAATAACCCCTTTATGTCATTAATTCATGTGCTTCAGTGGCAAGTCGAAGAATAAGAAATAGTCTGCAGAAAGTCGGACATTTGTAAGTCGTCTTGTAAATGCTGAATTTGATCGAAAACACAGTGGCGGTTCTTTAATGATACGGAGATGTTTTTCGGCCTCTGGAGTTGGTCTAATAGTTTGGATTCAGGAAAAAGTGAATGCTGCTAACTATATAGACATTCTCCAGAATAAAATGCTTCCATTTATTGAGGACGAAAGCATTCCGCTAGAAGCGTCAAAACGTGGTTTCAGCAGAATGAGGTGCCTGTAGTAGAGTGGCCGTCCCAATCACCGGACTTAATCCCTATTGAAAATCTCTAGGTTGTCCTCAAAAATAAAATTGGTAGCTTTAAAAAAAATAATAAACAAGAGTTGTGGGATCTATGAATCGCCGTTGTCAGGAGGTTATAAAAATTAAAGTATCTTCAACCAATTATTGAAAAAGTAATTGGAAATGATGGTAATGTTAAAAAATAATGTATATTTTTTCCAAAATATTAAGTGTTCCTATTATTTTTTCCAGGCCTTTAAAAAAATATATATATAATTTTTGCCAGAACTAGTTCTATTTACGCACATTTCTTATATAAATGCCTAATACTATGCAACGAAATATAATATAAAATCAAAAGTTGTTTTGTAAATTCTTTGAAACATGTTAACCCATTAAAATCGAGTTCTAACTTACATCTATGTTTTTTCACAAATTGGCCTTAATATCTCCACAATAACGTGAACATAACTAGAGGAAAATTCCAGTTCAATTCTTATTTTTTTTATTTGTATTAATTCAAATCCGAGATAAACAGAATGTACCAAATCACAAAAATTCATCTCATGTAAAGTGTTGTGTTCTGCACAGCACTTTTCGCAATGTCATTAGTCTTGCTCTTATGAATCTGATTTTCTGCAAATTTTCTGTTACATACTTTTGTGTGCTTCTCTACATTAGATTCTATCGCAAAAATAATTAATTAAAAATTTTTTAAAATAAAAACTTTTCTAATATTCAGTCTTATGAAGTAAAACATTAAACTAATTTCTTTTTCAACTCTGCGATTTATCGTGGAATCTCTAATTCTTATTAGAACTCAAATTTAAAAACTACACTCTTAAATTATTCATTTTAGGTTCACGCAACGGTAATCCTCCCATACAACGCAATGCAGCAAATGCTCGTGAAAGAGCGCGAATGCGTGTTTTATCAAGTGCATTTGGACGACTTAAAACAAAATTACCAAACATTCCAGCCGACACAAAATTATCCAAATTAGATACATTAAGATTGGCCACTATGTATATAAAACAACTGAAATCTGTGGTAGAAGGAGCATCAGCTAGCGGCTCTCAAACAGCAAATGGTGAAATTATTGATGGATCTTCTTTAAACATCAACGCCAATGATGCAACAAATTGTTATTTGAATACAGGCGTGCAAAGTATGGTAAGTAAATGAACAAAAATAAAATTTTTACAAAATGATCGTGAACATTTCAAATTCTTAAAGAAACACAAATTTCAAAAAGATAATTGTTCTCCAAGCAGTTTATGTTTAAATGTGTGTAACGGTTGTTAAGTGATGTCAGTGCCACCACTTATGTAGCAACCAAAATTATATTTTATTATTATTTTTTTTTTAAATCCCGCACAGCCACCTTGCAGCAAGCTGCATTTTGTCAACAATTTTTATATTTTGTCAATTTGGATGACAGTCACTTTTAAATGGTGTCATTAAATTTATATTACATACACATTTAAGACACACATACTTATGTACATATGTACTACGTTAAAGCAGATATAATTCAGTTATAGTTTGTTCTCACTTTTAAGTACTTTTGTGGTTAATCTATTGATTATAGGGAATAATTTATGTGAAAAAATAAATATCACAATTTTAAGTTCTTTCCCCTGTAATATTGTCAAAAATGTCCAAAAAGTTTGAAGAGTTTTTTTTTTTTTTTTTTTGAATAATATTCCGTTTAATCTAAATACAAACATAAGTTTTCCTGTAATGCGATACTTTAGTGTAATAAGTTTGCTTTCTAAGAGGCAGAGTATTTATTAAAATTTATGACAGATTATCAGTGTTTGCCTAGATTTCTTTTCGCTTCTATTCTATACTGAATATATGTACATGATTTCTTATTTTAATAGTATTCTTAGGTGTTTTGTTAGTTATTTTTAAATAAAGATATTATTTCTAGATTTTCATTTATGTTGCCTTTGAGATGAGTCTATGACAGTCTTGACTAGTTGAAGTACTTGTCATTTTAGCAGTATTTTGTCGCTGTTTCTGTTCATTTTTTGTATTTTGGGGACATTTTCTATTTTGAATGTTATTTTTATTCGTCATTAAATAAATAATTATTTAAGAGTACATATATTTGCGGAAAAAAAATATATATTATATATCGTCGAGATGATAACGAACAATTTTGGGCGCGATTGTTAATGATTTTTATTAGACCATATGAAGAAAAGAAAAAGGACAAAGGTACCAATATTCCAAAATAATTCATTCAGTAAGAAGTAGTTTACACTTTTCACCACAATACTCTAACGGAGTATTGAGAAACATTTTTCCAGTAAAACGAAAAAAATATAAGATTATAAGATATGTTTTTGTATGTATGTATATACAAACAAACATNNATATTATATTATTCCAACTTGTCTACACAAAAAAAAAAATAAATCATTATAGGTATTTTATATGTTTTCAGTTTCTGATCTATAATTTGGTAGTTTATAAACGAATATCGTTGATTCAAAAATTCGAAATTTTATAAAAGTATTTATGACCGATCTGTATAGAAACAAAAATCTGTCGCTTCAACAACGACTTCAAAAAATCAAAAACGCGTTTTGGACGACATCTCAGTTATTATCGAACCGATTTATTTTCTTTTTTCAAAACAAAAATTCAAAAAAAAAAATATATATATATATATCCGTGCGTTTTTTGGAAAAATTAAATCTCTAGTATATACAGAGGCTTCATAAATTGGAAAACCGGTTCTAAAAACCGGTTTTAAAGTTTATATCTGACATTTATACACCGGCCTTCCTGAAAAAAATTCTCGAGATGACTTCCGATCGTTTGGTGTATATATATTGTGTATGGCAGTTATCAATTGGCTTCATAAACGCCATTTCAACTGACACACGGACGTACGGACATAATGCAATCGTCATCATTTCTTACAAGGATCCTGAAAATATCAACTTTTTTGCTTTCCTACGAAAATTTTGGAAATTTCAAAATTAAAATTTAATTGCGCATTAAATATGAAGTTAAAATCGAAAAATATGCTCTAAAAAC
>MINK01021880.1:0-20399 GCA_001735545.1 Phormia regina
AATTTTTCTAGGAGTGTAATAAAGATTTTTCAATTTTGAAAGTTTTTTTTTTTTAATTCAAAAAAGCCGAAAAATTTAAGACTTTAATTTTTTGCTTTCTTAAAAAATATTGGATAAATCTTGCTGAAAATTACGTGGACACAGTCATTGTTAAACCAAATTTATTTGCCAAATTCCTTTGATCAATATCTTTTATAGCCTTGATTTTAAAATTATGATAAATAAATTTTATTTACTTTCAGCTTTAATAAAGCTCTCATAAACAAATTTATAAAGAAAAAAATCCTTAAAATATAAGCAAATAATTTTGTCTTTATAGACAAGTTCAAGATTTAAGTTTTCTTTTTTGTTGTTATTTTTAATTTAATAATAAATAATTTACAAAAGTTGCAACAAACACTTGTAAAGTCCTTCAACATATTTTTAAGCCACTAACTACATAAATAGCAACAACATATTATAGCTACATTTAACAACAATAACAAACAATTGAGATGAGCTTTAAAAAAAAAAAACAACGACCTCGCCCTTAAAATACTAAACCATCATCCATTTTACACCATTAAGTTACCGGTAAAATATTATACTACATATTTGTAGGTCTTCTTCTCTATATCATAAAACGACATTGTGCTGGAGTTTATAAACCTGATGAAAAATGAAAGATGTTTTTTTTTTTGTATTTTTTTAAATAAAAAACAAAAAGTATAATGCACGTTTATAATGGAATAAGATGCGGCTGTTAATGTTTTTGGTATTTTGGCATTTTTTCTTGTTTACAAACATCATATGTTTGTTGATCCCCCCTAAAGGGTTTTCTTTATATTTTTATATTTATTTTAAAGTTTTAATTTTAATGGTTTTAACGCTCACACAAAAATTTAATTATTAATATCATTATTATACGTATAAATGTAGTACTTTTGGTTTGAATTTGTGAATTTTCAATTGGCAAATAAGGTTTATCAAATCATATGTAGTGTATTAAAATAGGTTGTTGATAGAATTCATTTTTACATTAAAATGAATAAATTTTAAATTACGTATATGTTATTTTTATACTTAACAGTATCTTTTAAGGCTCCATTACTCCGACGTAAATGTAAATGGGAGTAGAAGTAAATGATTACTTCAAAAACGTAGTTGTTCTTGTTTTGTACACTTAAACATCAGTGAGATGTCAATAACACATATTTTAAATAAGTCTCAATTTATTTGAAAACCGTTAGATGTATTGTTTATATTTTAGTAATTTGTATACAAATCAAAATTTATGCTTTTATGACAAAAAAATTTTAATTTAATAATTCAACTCTACATTTTATTTAAATTATTTTAACATTTTTTTTTAGTGAAGTAATCAGCAGAATAAATTTTTTACAGGGATTTTTTACGCATTATAAGCTGTTCACTGTCAGTGTAATATTTTGCTGCTGTTATAATTACATTTAAACGATTACAGCGACAATTTAAAACCACCATCATGCTTTATTTTAATTGTGAATTTGAGTTCCTCATTTCCTTGTTCACACTCTTTGTCTCACTCTCAATATGAAAGCAGCGCAGTGAATTTAGAAACGGGGCTAAATAAAACAGCACTGCAAACAGCTGCTGACCAAATGTAAATAACATCATAGCAAACCGTGCATTCTAAATTATCAGCTGATTGTGACAGCACACACTGCTGCTGCCTAAGCCTTTAGTCCGGGAAGAATCTTATGCAATTATTCAAAACTAATAACGTGACATATGTTTTTAGCAAAAATTTGAAGTTACCATTCTTTACTAAAAATGCAACTCTGATTAAAAACAAATAAGCCAAAAAGTTATTTGTTTAATAAGTATTTATTTTAGTTTTTTATTTCCTTGTTTATTTAGTGTTTTTTTTTCTTTTGTTAAATACATTTTATTTGTAAGAAAAAAAGGCACTGTTTGGCAACACTGCTAACAACTGTCACGAAGCAAAGTGCAAAAATTCTGTTTTCAATAGAATCAGACATCACATAAACGTCAAGTTGCCATTACGAACAGTTGTTGTTTTCTTTGCGGGAGGAAGCGTTACGTTAACAACCAACTAATTACCGCTTTATAGCTGTCACGTAAAAACGTAGAGCTACCTAATATGATTAGGTTACTACGTTTACGGTATAGTAACGGAGCCTTTATGTATCTATAATACGAAGATGTTTCATCAAATATTAAAACAATTTTATTCTGTAAAAGATTTAAAAAATATTTGGCAAATAATGCCAAGTAAGGCATTAAAAGATTCGTTATAATTGTCTATTTTATTATCTTATTAGTTGCTGTAATTTGTTGTTTTTCTTTTTATTTAGTTTCAGTTATGCATTTAACACATTTACGCTTCAGATCATTTAAAAAATTATTCTCTTTAAATATGTTTTTCTTTTCAAGTACTGCTATCATGATAAAAACAAACATAATATGTTATATTACATTTTATATTTTATAAAGTGTAGAAATTTGTATGTTTGTGTTAATTAAAATTAATTAAAAATGATGTAAATAATAAATTAAACATAATTAATGCGTTTAGTTTGTAATTTTAATGAAATACTTACATTAAATGTAAACAAAAATATAATGAGAAAAGTATTTTAGTTTTTTAATTAAAAAATTATACAATATAGAAAAAACTATTAGCCAAATATAAGATCATATAATAATCAGATATTATTTTGAAACTAACAATTTATTTTCACTCGAAATCATCATATGAATCCGATACGTAGGACCATAAATAAATTACAGTTTATATTTAATGACATCAAATGAATGGAAACCAAAGTATCTAAAATTCGAAAAACTCTCAATTGATTGTTGAGAATACTTTATTTTAAGCCATATGTTATTAAAAATTAACACTGATAATAACTTATGGCATAACATTTTATGCAAACACTTTTTTATCAAATCCATTAATATCTACATACATTTACGTTTGATGCCACAAATAAAAATCAAATTAGTTGCAAACAACTTTAACTCATCTTCAAATTTCAATCAATTTAAATCTATGAATATGAAAGTATTAAAGTTATTTAAAAATTTATGATTAAGACCAACAACAATCATAACAACTTTTTAGCTTAAACATACTTATTTATATATATACTTAAGAAAAACTTAACGCCAACGTAATCATAAAAATATTTAGGCAAAAAAAAAAAAATGTATGAACAAATACATACATTTAGTTATAAGATATGCAATTTATTTAAAAATTTTCTCAAATCCAACACTTGGAGTGATGATGACAATTTTAAAAATTTGTTTTAACCATAAAATTAATGGTCGGTCATATCTAATATATATATATATATTTTTTAAAAAGCACACAAATAATATTGTATGTACAATGTATTATATATTTCCATACATAGTATGTACCTATAATATGTACATTATATAAATGTTTTTATATTTCTAAAGAAAAACTACTTTTACTTAAAGATGCAATATTTATTATATGACTACAATTAGCCTTTGAGGCAGATGCTACCTTACGATACCGGTTGCAAATAAGAAAATTTATTTTCCCAACAATTGCCAAAAAATATATATACATACATATATAAACATTCATTTGCCTGTCAAACATTGCAGAGTTTCACAAATTGATTGTCCTTGTAACGTAGAGTCTACACGTGGACCCTAAATTATAAGAAGTTTCTATTTTCAGAAATTTTTTTTATAGTTTGAATATACATAGTTGGTTCGATCAATCAATAAAATAAAATCAAATAATTGTTCGTTTAAAATAATCGTATGATTTGTGTTAAAATTTTCTTTTTTTTAGAACAATTCAAGTCTAAAGATTAATTTGATTAATTTTTTTAATTATTATTCTATTATCGTTTATCCTTACAATGAAACTATTTAAAGACAAATTAAATCTGAATTTAGAAAGTAACTGATAACCTTTATGTAGCACTTAGGTTAGTATGTGAGCAAATTAAGTGTAAAAATTTCATTATTAATTTTTATGTTTAGCTAAAGAATTGATAATTATCTTTAATAATATTTTTACCATGAAAAATCTAGTCATTTTATAGCATTAAAAAAGCACATTGGACCCGTTTCAATATAAAATTTCTTTCGAATTGATAAAGTAGATTTATTGGATTTATTCATTTAACTATAAATATATTTACTTACATACTTACTTACTTAGCTACATACCTTTTTAATTTATTTATTTATTTCTATATATATTTACCTGATTATTCGAATATTTTCGAGTCCTAAGATTATTCAAACAGTGAAAAAGTCGAGTAAAATAAATACTGTAGATATGAAAATAAAAATCTTCAGACTTAACAGGAGCTTCAAAAATGTGTTTTATTTTACTCAGAACAAAAATGCAGAAAGAAAATTCTACTATAAACATCGGCTTCAGAAACAAGAGCATGCTCAAGTGAATAATTATCTTCGCTAAAAATGAGGTGGAAAATCGGCACTTCGAAGTCTTGTATCCAATCGAATTTCAATAAGAAGTCTTGTTTTTTAAATTTTTCTATTACAAATGGAACCTGTGAATCTCTATGGATATTCTGATTTTTCATATACCATGGTGCTCCCGTCATGGTTCTAAGAATTTTTAATTGGGCCCTCTGTATAATATCCATAATCGTTTTACTGGCTGTAACCCATAATTGGATACCATATGTTTTAAAACGATTTTATACAGGATGACTTTATTGTCAATGGTTAGTTTTGTTTGTAACCAGTAAATGCTAGAAGCTTTTAACTTCATCTGAAGTCTCTTGGTTTCTATATGACTACATCAAGTTAGTCGCCTATCTAAAAGTATACCAAGGTATGTAACATGAACTGACTGGGGTATACTTATGTCATTAAGTTTTACAGGGGGACAATTTCCTCTTCTAAGGGTGAATGTAACGTTTTTTATTTTTCAATTCGGATTTCAAAATAAGTTTTTTTAGGCATATCTCCGCTATTTATTAACCGATAAGACTTCTAATCGTTTGATATATATTATTCACACAATGAAATAAATTGAATGAAATTTGAGGCAATTGGAATGAATTTGGTAAAAGTTAATTGCAATTAATTCCCAATTGTAATTAATCTTCAATCTTCAAGAGACAAACTTCAAAAACCATGTTTACTTCGATCAGCCGCGAATCCAGGACCAGGCTTTTTAATTTGTGTAGTGAATATTTTCATTTGGTAGGAGAAATTTCTCTTTTTTCCGCTCTTGAATTAGATCGATTGTAACTCATTTTTGATTTCATTCATTTGATTTTCAATTCATGAATTAGAACAAATTTTTTTCCATGAATTCAAAAATCAATTCAATTCAAACGAATTGGAAATTAATTTCAATTCACTTGAACAAATTCATTTGAAAACGATTTGTAATTCATTTTAGAGATTCATTTAATTGAAAATGAATTGCAACTCATTCTATAAATTCATTTGAATTGGAAACGAATTAAATTTCATTTCTGCCCAATTCGTTTGAATTGATTCAAATTTTATTAAATTATTTTTTGTTGTGAAAAGAATTAATTCAATATTAACATCGAAATAAAATTCGTAATGAATTTGACTACAAGTTTATATCTTACTCGTACAAAAATATGGAATACTGAAGCAGAACAGATATGAAATGTAGCCGAAGATCTATTACCAGTAAAAAAAAATCTTCTCTTCTCCCCCAATTCGAAAATGATACCAATAAATAATATGCTCCGAAGCAAATTAAATGTTTAAATGATGATTAAATGATTTTAAATACATCATTAAATAGTTTTTTTCTTTCAATTAAAATGAGTGTCGAAACAATGAAAAATATTTGTCGGTTAGGAGGTTTATATATTTATTTCCATATATGTTTCTTAAATTATAATATCTATTTATAGCAACAATTTTTGTTAATTACTATCTTAATTTATTAATTTAATTTAAGTTTTGCAAAGAAACCACAGAATTTACATTTTTATTACTTATTCAGGATTGTGGTTTTATGTTCGCATTTTAATGAAATTTACAAGTTATTAAATAATAAAAGAAGCAGCTTGGGAAAGTGCAAAACAAAACATCTATGGGAAACACTGTTACAATACATATACAAACATGAAATACACTTTGTTGTCAGGTGCCACATAAACACAATACAACAACAATTTGCAACAAGTTGCATAATAATATGAAAGTAATTACATATTAAGGGAACAAAATTCTTCTTTAACTTAAATCGAAATAATTTTATTTAGATCTACTTTTCTTAAGATTTTAAGGAAATAAATATTAAATTTTTCATTTGTTGGGTCAGAGTTTAGTAGTCAATAATGGGTATCTGGAAGATGGTTAAGAAAATATTTTCATCACGTTTGTTAAATCAAATATTGATTTTATTTGTAGAAATTACTTCCTATTGAAGACAGTAAAAATATTTTACCATTAGAGGTGTTTAAAACTGGAAAAAAAAACAATATACTTTTAACTGCAAATATATATTTTTGTTGTTGTTTCTTAATGGAAAACGTTTCGTGAAAAAAATGAAAAAAAAAACTGTTTAGAGACCAGAGGGTGCAAGACAATTTTAACCTCATCATTATGAAAATCAAAATCATGAAGATTTTTAAGACTCTACAGATGATGTTGTTGCTGCTGACAATGACGTTTAAAGGAGAGTAGGAAAGATGAACAACATGACCAAATATAAAAAATAAATAAATTTATAAAAAAGTTACGCACGCATTGCCCCCTCTTAACAAATGATATGAAACCAAAAACAAAAAATTGTTAAATAAAACTTAAAACAAAAATTTAAAAATAATAAAAAAACAAAACAAAACAAGCTAGTAAATTATTAAGCCAAAATACTCGTAAGTACGTTTAAGCCATCTTTAAGCTTTACTTGCCATCATCGTTCGTTGTCTTCATCATCATGAACATCATCAGCGACAACAATACCAACAACAACAAATGAGAGGCTTCACTGTTTACTGTCATTGTAGTTAATTTTGCAGTTTGTTCGGTCGTTCGGTTGGCTGTGTGGATATCTGGCTGGCAGAGAGGTCTGTTTTGTTTTTGGTTGCTCGTTGTGGAGTTGATGATTGTCTGACTATAAAGAGGGCTGTTGTGGCCTTTCATTGGCATTCAGTCGTTGGTTCCCTACTTGAAAACAACTAAATTTATTTTTTAATTTAAGTTTTTTACTTCTTTCCCCCACACACACAAGACTCACAACTATGAACTCCTTCTCCGTGGTAAGTTCAAATAACAGAAGTCGAGACAAAAAATAAAATAAAAATTAAACTCAAAAGGATTTAAAGAAACAAAAATCAAAGGATTATGGCCACCAAAAGTAATAATTATTTTCTCTTATTCTTATTGCAGTTCTTGGTGTTTGCTTTGGCAGCACTGGTCGTAGCAGAACCTCCATCCGGTTATAATTATCCACGTGGTGGTGGCGGTGGTGGTGGCCGCGGCGGTGGATTTGGCGGTGGTTTCGGTGGTGGCTTCGGTGGTGGTTTAGGCGGCGGTGGTGGCGGTTATCAAGCCGTAAGCGGAGGCTTCCAAACCAATGAAGGCCAAAATGTTGATCCTCAATTGTTGGAACAAGTGCGTCAAATCTTATTGCAAGAAGAAAGCAAATCTGGCGGCGGTGGAGGTGGTGGTGGCGGTGGCTACCCTGGTACTCCCTCTGGTTCATATGGTGCTCCTTCACCTCAATACGGTGTACCATCATTCGGTGGTGGCGGCGGTCGTGTTGTTGGCATCGATTTGGAAGGTGTTCGTCAAGCCATCCAAGTTGCCCAATTCGCCCAACAAAGCACACAAGCTGGTGGTGGCGGTGGTAATTTCGGTGGTTATCCAAGTGGCCCATCTGGTTCTTATGGTGCTCCTTCAAGACCCAGCGGTAGCTACGGTGCGCCTTTTTAAGCTTAACCGTTAGTTATTTTTCTTAGCATAATGTAGATTACATTTCAAATTCATCATAAAAAAAACAATTGCTGCCAAATAATTGAAAAGACAAACGCGCGCGCCAATTAAATAAACGCCTCTGAAAACGGATACGCTAAAGAACAAAAACAAAATAACAACAACTAACCAACCAACCAATCAACCAACAAACCACCCAAAACAAACATCATCTTTGCTTATATGGAAAGAAACCATTTATAAAAACACTTGAAGGAATGTTCGTCAAATACAAACCTGGAAAATACCGTTATTACAACTGGGATAAATAACATAACATTAAACCATTCAATAACTGGGAATTTGATGTTTGTATTTTAATTGTGGAAAAACAAATTTGTGTTGTTTTGTTTTTTATCCAAAAACATTGAAAATGAAAAATCATAATTTTTTCCCAAAAAAAACTTTATGATTTAAAATTTTCATAAATATTTTTCATTATTCCGTTTTTCAGCAAAATTTAAAACATATTTTTTTAACCTCTCAACAATTTCATTTTCCATTAACTAGTTTGAGGTTGAAATAATGTTTTAATATTTTGCAAATTTTCATTTTCATACCATATCCAAACAAATCCCAACTCAGTGACTATCAAGCTATCAATTTCTCTCTATATCTTAAGTCCGCTCTCGCTAACAGTCTATTTTATTTTCACATTTTCCTAGCGAGAGCATTGTTATTATTGTAAATAGTTTTTCTCTGTTTTATTAATGTTAACAATAACAAAAACTTCATTATTTTTTTAGTTATTAAGTGAATTTTTTATATAAAAATATGAAACAAACAAACAAAGAAACAACAAAAAAAAAAAAAAAACATTAAAAAATAATAAAAAAATAGTAAATTTTGTCACCGTTAAAATCTTTTGACTTTTTATTTATTATCTAAATGTAATGATGATGGCAAATAATTTGTCATCTCACAAGTGTTTGGGTTAAATGTCGCAGTGATGAAAAAATAAAAAAGAAATACTTTCACATTTCAGCATTTGTATATAACAACTTGTTTACTAATTAATCATAACAAAGGTCATCTCACTCATTGTCACACATACAATACATACCAATATATGTGTAACAAGGTTGCATTTTGTAATACAATAATTATATTAATAATCCTTTTATAACACTTACATTTTATATAATTTCCTTACAACTCTTATTAAAAAATATAATAACAAAGACATTTCTTTCTTTTACCAGAAAACATAAAAGATATTAAAACTTCTTCCTCACTAACATACATTTTTTTATGAAGCTTTGTCTCTTCGTTTTATAAATGAAATTTAAAGTGTTTAAATCGTTTGTTTGTTCACATAACGGTTTTGTTTTTATTTTAGTTGATAATCACCCAACTGTTATTGTTGTTAATAATTATAACAATTGTTGTCTGGTAAACAAAAAACATAATATAAAAACATCATACCTATAGTGTTTTTTAAACATAGTTTTTTTTTTTGCTTTATTTTAAAGACGATTACATAAATAACAATAATAACAGCAACCATACAATATGCATCAAGTGGTCGTTCGTTCGTTCGATGGGTCTCTTCAAAATCTCTCATACATAATAACATTTAATACTTCTTCTTTAGTTGGTAACATAGCATGACTTTAAAATCCATCCAAAGAAAATGTTTTGCTGATTACTTTCGTTTTATTATTTTGTTACTTCATTTCTTCTTATTTTTTATATTTTTTGTTTCATTTTTACTTCATGGCTGAAATTACAGTCGTTACACTTAATGTTAGGTTAGGTTATGACTTAAATTACCACAACAACACTCGTATAACAAATATACTCGTATACCAACAACAAACGAATACAATTTAATGCTAAGTAGGTCATTGTAGATTTAATAAAAAGATCGTGATATTTTTCCAAAGTTATAAGAAACTTTAAATCAAATATAAAATGCCATATGTTTTCCTTGCTATAGGAAATAGCTACCAAAGACAATTGTGTCGTTATAAACATTATGCTTTTTCTTTTGTTAATAAGGTTTATATATCTTTGTCTGGAGAAACTTATGGTCAAATCCTAATCCTAATATATTTTATAAAAATGAAGTGTAAGTATGTTTGTTCGTCAATAACTTCTAAACGGATAAACCGATTTTCACGAAATTTGACAAATAGATGGCGCCAGCGCCGGAGGTATTTATAGGTTATATAAGATCTCGATTGGATGTCACGCCTAAATTTTACACCCAGTTTTTTAAAACACTTAAACAGTTGCACCGAATTTTAGAAAATTTTACACACAGATATTTTCAGCGCCGGTGATGATTTTAGACTATGTAAGAACTTGTTTCGATGTCACGCCCTCTTATTTAAAACTTTTAAATGGCTGCTCCGATTTTTACAAAATTTGACACACATATAGTACCAGTGACGATGATCCTTATAAGCTATGTGAGATCTCGTTTGGATGTAACGCCCATTTTTGAAATTTCATATATATCTGTACCGATTAGTTCCGGTTCCAGCCATATGTCAGGAAAAATCTCTCATCGATCAATTTTTGTATGGCACAACACGTCTACCAACAAGATGAAAAAGCCACTACACGATGTGGTCGGTACTATTGAGAATACACTTGACAGAAAAGAGTTTGTACTGGCAGCCTTGTTGGATGTGAAGAGTGCATTCAACAATGTGAGTTTGTAGATGAGCTGATAACAAACTGGATTGGTGGCATGTTTAGTAGCAGGGCCATTAATTCCAGCTTGGGTTTTGAGGATAAAATCCTTTTCTCACTCTTCAGAAAAGGAATCAAATAGTTGCATATGCGGACGATGTTGTGCTCCTCATCAGGGGAAAATTTCTCACCACACTGAGTGATTCGATGGAATCGGCCTTGAACGAACTACTTAGATGGGCAAATGCGAACGGTCTGGGAGTAAACCCATCAAAGACCGAATTGATACTTTTCACCAAATAATATAAAATTCCAGCATTTAGGATTCCAAGGCTGAACTATATTCCTCTGGTGTCCTCTGTAAAGAGGCAAAATATCTTGGAGTTATTTTATATTCAAAGCTCTCTTTGAATCTATGCATGTAAGAAAACTTCTGGTAAGAGATGGGTAATGAGACCAATTCTTACCTATGAAGTGCCCTCAATACTAGGACCTATCTCACCATTCTGGGCAGGGTACAGAGACAAGCTTGTCTTGCAATTACTGCAGCGATGAATTCAACTCTGCAAGCTAGCTTAGAGACTATGCTTCACCTAGCTCCACTTGATGTCTATATCAAATGTATCTCGGCCAAGCTTACTCTAAGGCGGTCGGACTTTGCAATGATCATATTGGACATGGCAAAATCCTAGAAGTGGTAGGCGGGAGCAATCTGAGTGTCATAGGCTGGATTTCGATAAATCCTTTACGATCAGCATCGCTGACAGGGAAATCTGGTCAGCAAATTCTATTTTTCAATCTCAATGAAATCTTAAATGTAACGTAGTAACCTAAACAAATTACGTTTTTACGTGACAGCTGTAAGAATAGTATTGATAGCTTTTTATTTCAACATACCAAATCTTCGTAAAAAATCGCCCATAAACGTTTTTCGATTACACAAACTACTTTGCTGATTTCTCCATAAAAAATATTAAAATAATTTAAATAAAATGTAGAGTTGACGTAATAAATTAAAATTAAAAAAAATGTCATAAAAGCATAAATTTTGTTTTGTATACAAATCACTAAAATAGAAACTAATACATCTAGCTATTTTCAAATAAATTGAGACTTATTTAAAATATGTGTAATTGACATCACTGATGTTTAAGTGTACAACAACAAAGTATTGGCTACATTTACGTTTTTGGCGTTATCACCTAATTCCATTTACATTTACGATAGAGTAATAGAGCCTTTATAAATGTGAAAATATGAAAGCATAATTTAAGGCAAAAATGTTATTTGTCAGTGAGATAGTGAAATATAGACTCCAATCTTGTTATTAATATTTCGAATATAATACAAAATTCAGAAAGAAATATTTAAAACTGATTTGTGATAAAAGTATAATTCCATGTGTCTTATTTTAATTACATAAAAACTCTTAAAATTATTTAATTATAACTTTAAATAAAACTAAATTAATTATAATTAATGAAAAATAATAATGACACTTTTCAAACTATTGCAATTCAAACTGCATTGCCTTCGGAGACATATACGTATAGCAATGTACTTATAAACAATTATAATAATATTGTATTTGGCAACCTTAAGATACAAAAATCCTTTCACTTTTTTTTTAACAAATTTCATAAACTGCATTCATCTTAAGAATATGTATGTAATTGTAAGCATATGTATGTGAGTGTGTGCATCTGCAACTTTAGAGTCAGTCTATCCTCATAACTACATACAGGCATATATACTTACATAGTATTTACAACAACAAATTGAGTATAATTTAAAATTGACAAAACAAAAAAAAATATATATATAGACGGACCAAAACACAGGTGATGAGCAGACAACTTTTTAGCCACACAGACGACAACAACAGTAGCAAAGAAGCAACACTTTCAACTAAATGTGAATTAAATTTTTAACACAACAGCAACAACAATAATCATCATCGAATATTTGTAAGACAAAGTCTTGAGCAACAGCTGCACTTAAAGTCATTACGACTGGTCGGCCACTTATTGCTTGCTTACACACATAATTATGCGTACGAATCAATAAGATACATATGTGTGTATGGATGTATGTACTACATACATACGTTACCAAGCGATGCATTGCGATACAAAATAATAAAAAAAACTCAAGTCTGCATTTGCAATTGCTTATTGAAGATGCCAAATGATAAATTGTTCATTGCTTACATACATGTGCAAGTATCTGAAACTCAACATAAATCTAATCGTAAAAAAAGATGGTTAGTCTCTGATTATTGAGTTAGACATGTATGGACATCTCTGGCTTCAAGTGTGCGTGAGCAATTGCCACACAAATACTTAATGCGAATTACAACTTTTTATTCAACTCTTCAAATAAAATTATTTTAGATTATGTCATAATTTGGTTCACAAACATTAGCCAAAACTTTGTAGGCCAGGCCTTTTAAATTAACATCATCATCATTATTATTATTATCATCATCATCGTTGTCTTCTTTTTTATTATCATTAACTTTATTATCATTATTGACGTCATGAAAATAATGCTCTGAAAAGAATTACTAAACAGCTCTATTTTATAAAAAGTACCAAAAAATTTGTTAAAGAATTTTTGTTTATTTTTTTTTTTTTAATTTCAATTTGTCTCTAATAATTAACTTTTAAAAAAATATTTAATGGACAGTTAGTTTAATATATAGCTCGGATCGGACACCTGTTAAAAACCTACTTAGCATCTTTACCTATATTTATTAAATTTCAAATTTATAAAATAATTTTCATTTAATATTTAAAAATTACGAATGGGGCATAACATTAGTTACAGAAAATACTAACAAATATATGTTTGTCTGTGTGTTATATATTACTTTAATATTTTCTTGATCTTTTTTTTAACAGATCTCTAAAAGATTTCATTCGTTAAAGTTCGATATAAAACAATAATCCATTTAATGTTTTTTATTCATGAAGATCAGTAATTTTAGAATTTATTCTTTTAAGTGTCCTCAGTGAAGATCAGTTCTTTTAAAACATTGCTAGTGAATGACATTGTATATAATTGAGAGCAAAAAAGCAATAACAAAAAAATAATAGTTTCTATTAATGTCAACATTTTTCAATAAATGTTATTGAACATTTAAAGTTGCATAATAATGATCTGATGGTATTGAAACATATCAATAAGTTTCTATTGCAATAGGTTCATTAATTATGTGTTGAAAATACGTACAAATCAAATTTTGTAAAAACACTATAATACCAAAAGTATGATCGTAAAGTATGAGTTTGTAATGTAATCAAATCGCTTGACCTTGAAGACCAATTACATAACATTTTCTTTAAAAAAAAAATATCATAGATAAATGTTTGCAAGTCCAAGTTTTGATGCTAAATTCGCATAAAGTCTGGAAAATTCCAAAAGTATTGTAATCATTACATTTTAAAGAAGTATTGCCCACATTCCATATTGAACTACATCTTGACGAAAAAGGTGCAAGTCTGCGTTCCTTAAATGATTGATTCCAAAACGGAATACAGAAATTTTCGTATTTGACATCTCAGATTTCAATGAAATTCCCTACAGATATTAAGTGTTGCAAATGTTACTTAAAAAACACAATTTTTCTGAGTAAAAAATCCTCTTGGTCCAAAAATATGACGCGCACAGTGTCCCATTCAAAAAATAAAATGGAAATAAATCTGGAACTTCTAAACGGCTTGTCCGATTTTAATGAAAGTTTTGAGTTTGGAGGTTGTAGACATAACGGGGGCGGGTCCAGATGGTCCTAAAGTTGGACACCTTAGGTGTTAAAAAAACATAGCGTCTACACAAGAGATTTGTATATCATAATATGTAACAGAGAGTGTCAAATTCAATCACTGAGAGAATAATCTCACGTGAAGACTAAAATATTAGTATAAGTAATAAGATTTCTCTACACAATTATCTTATAAGATTTTCTATCGAAACTACTATGAAAAGTACTTAAAAGCAATGTTTTTTAATTGTTTTATTTTAATGGTTATTCATTAAAATTGTGCTAAAAAATTTTCGAATTTCTTAAATCAAAAGTTCATGTACAACTGTCAGCGTGCCGTTTGAGTACTGTCAGCTAAGTAACTTAAAGACGAAACAAACAAACAAAAGTTCATCTATAGTCTGTGACAGAGTAAAAATAATGAAATCTTATAAGATTTATTAGAATACGTTATGTTTAGGTGTAAACGGTATGTAACCTAATCAGATTACGGTTTTACTTTGAGTCTTCATAAGACAAATTTTTATCAAAATAAACGTAAAAATTGTATCATAATAAAGATTTGTCTAATGTAGACTAAATTTATCAGTATTATTTTAGCGTTAAAAGAAATGCGTCAGCATTCGAGGTCCCACAACTTTGTCTTGATAATGTAAATGACGTCATCTTGATTGTTGTTTGTACTTTTTACATGGTTTATTATGACATATGTTTTCTTCTATAGTTGAGAGATAAACAATTATCTGCAACTCAAACAAAAAATTGACGTTTGTCTTCATACAAATTTCTCTAATGTAGACTGGACATAACATTAACATGTTAATGGTAAATGTAGACAGTTCAACTTGATATTAATGTTATTTTTTAATGTTTAAACACGGTTGTTAAAGCAAATGTTTAAAGAACCACGTTTAAACACCAAGTGTCACACACAATGGTTTTACTAACACACACAAAGAAATTATTACATGTGTGTAGAATGCAACAACAAAACAGTGAGTAAACAAAAACGTAACATAAATGCATGTTCGCCACATAAAAAACATACAGAGTACTGGCTACATTTACGTTTTTTTGTGAAAACGGAGCCTTTAATTTTGACCTTTGTCTAGATAAACAAATTGTCTAATGTAGACACTATGTAATTTCAGTTACATGCTTGAAAAAATTCTAGAAAACGCAGGGGTAAATTAGGGAATACAAATTTATCATATGGAATTAAACTTTTTACAGAAAAAAATTTTTTGAAAAAAATATAATGATTAATCAGAATTTTAAAATCATTTCAAATATTTTTATAATTGAATAAATTACTAAAAATTAAAGTAATCTAAAGGTTATATAGCAAAAAATAATTTTAATTACGAAAAATACATATTCGATTGAAATTTATTCAATTCAATTATTCTAATTATCACTTATTTTTATTTATATATAATATTTTTATTTTTGTTTTCATTGTCTTATTAAATTTTAATTAAATTCTTTTTTGAATTTACTACATTACAAAGTTTTATTGATCTTTATTTTGGTTTTTGAAAAGAATGTAAATAAATAAATAAAATATAAAAATCACAAAGTTACTCCTCCTGATTATTTATTTTGTATAAAGTGTGATGCCTTTAACATTAAAATAAAAATATTCCACAAAATTTATCGCAAATATTAATGATTGTCATTTAAATAAACAAATTGTATACTTCCGTAAAAACGTGGTGCCAAAAATTTTAATCTTAAATAAATTCTATAATCCCATCAATTAGAGATAAGTTTCTATCTGTGCAAAACATTATTTTTATTATTTTTTAAATTAATTTTCAAACATAAGTTTGTGGAAAAACAGTGAGGGAAATTAAATTATGAGAAAGTCTAAAATATTTGTATTAATGATTAGTTTTAATTGAATCTATCTTTTTTAGAAACAATGAGTTTTAAAATCTTAACCTACAAATTTGTAAAGTTGTTAGTGCAATAACCAATGTGGAGTTTTTATTAGTAAGATAAAATATTTGGTTGTAATTTTTAATTACGAACTAAAATTGTTGAAGAAATTTTACATGATCATTTAAAGTGTGACTCATTGCACTTTTATGGGGTAAACCATAAAATAACAAGATAATAAATATACTTTTATTACCTTGATTATAAAAATAGTTTGTTAAAAATATTTGCTCAAAGTAAATCTAATATATAAGGTGTAGATTTGTCGCTTTCGTTCTTGAATGATCGCAAAGTTCAAAACTTTTGATTAATATATATTAAAAATATAAAATTCTGAATCTGGAGATGATATTTAGCGTTTGTGGTGACATCTTAATAAATTACCTAAAAATTTGATCTTCAAATTATTACATTCAGTCTACATCATAGAAATTTTAGTTTTAGTTGCAGATAATTTATCTCTGTCAATTATAGGGGAAACCGTATATCATAATAAACCATGTAAAAAATACCAACAGCAATCAAGTTGGCGCCTTTAACCAAGCATTATCAAGACAAAATTGTCAGAGTTCGAGTGCTGACAATTTTCTTTTAATGCTGCAATAATACTGACAAATTCTGTCTACTTTAGACAAATCATTATCACGATAATTTTTTGACATTTGTCTTGATAAAAATTTGTCTAATGTAGACTCAACGTAAGCGCTTAGGTAATTTAGTCTTAAGTACTAAAAATAATCAATTAATTAAATGAGGTCAACTGTTTGAATTCGCCTTGACGTTAATCATTCTAAACTTTAATATAAATACTAAAAGCAATTTATGTTAGAAAAAAGTATCTTGTATTTTAATTTCCCTTACTGTATCTAAGGAATTTATTATATATCTTTTACTTCTAATGTAAAATAAGAGAAGGAAAAATAATATTAAAAATATATAATATGTACTGACTTAAATACTTACTTTCATTAAGTGTAAAATTCTTTCTCCCAAATATAAATTATGATCTTGAAAATGATTTAATCTGTTTATTGTTCTTTAGAGAAATTTGACTTCAGTATAGTAATTATGACCTTATAAAGATAAAAAAGAAACGAGACGCACATACAATTCTTTTTATATTACAAACATCGATATTAAATATTTAAAAAAAGATAGAGTTTATTTTTTTAATACAGTTAAAATTTTGTAGAATATAATTTAAGCAAAATCATTACTGATAAAAAGAAATGTTTAAAAAAGTAATAACTTGACAGAAATTTATAAAATCAAGTGATTTAAAAAGATTTTATTTAAAACACCTCAAAGTAATTGAGTTATATAGACGTTTAGGGGATAAAAAATAGTAATATAAAGGATAGCAAAAAAAAAAAAGAAAAAGGATAATAAAAATTAAATAAATCCCCCCAAAAAATAAACTGTGATATTAATGATTAAATTAATAAATAAAAAATAAGAATAATAAAAATTTTTATCCTTTAAAAAAAATGTCGCTTTTAAATGCTACCGCCGCGACTTCGGTCCTCATGGATATCACTCAATTCACGTTTAATACTTTCGATTATACGGTTTTTGTGTTTATGTTATGTATTTCCGCTGCTATCGGTGTATATTTTGGTTTCTTTTCCAAAGGTGAAGAGACTACCGAAGAATATTTACATGGCGGCAAACAAATGAAAACTTTACCAATTGCTATTTCTTTGGTGGCCAGTCAACTATCGGGTATTTCTATTATGACTATACCGGCGGAAATGTATTCGTATGGCATAAATTGGGTTTTCAATGTTGTGTCAACGGTTGTTACCATACCTTTGCTATGTTGGGCCATTATACCAGTATTCTACAATAATGGTATATCGAATTGTTATGAGGTGTGTGTTTCAAAAAAAGAAGAAGAAATAAGAAAACAAATTATTTAAATTTAAATTAATGTGTATTTGTGTATTAATTTCCAGTATTTACAATTGCGTTTCAATCGTCGAACCCGTGAACTATTAACAGTGGCTTTTATGGTGACACTTTTCTTTATGTTGCCCGTTTTTATATTTATACCAGCATTGGCTTTTTCACAAGGTAAGTGGAACAGATTTTAGAAGAAAAAAAAAATGGATTTGAAAGTGTAAATATTAACAGCCGTATTAAATAATAATATGTGATTAATAAAGTTTTACTAACTTTTTGTATGTAAATTTCCAAAAGTTAGTAACTCGTTATCAAGCATAAACAGAATAAAGTAAAAATCGACTTCAATTACTAATTTGCTAATATTAATTAATTTTTAATTGATTTTGATTAAATCATCAAAATAATATTAATAATAAATACAATAATTAATTTTATTATTACTATGTTCTTCTTAAATAGATATAATGACCTGAAAATTGCTTAAAATATACACAAAATTATTTTATTTCTATATTTTTAGAAATAAATTTTCAATTTTTCTGTCTATTTTTTTAAAATATAAATGTAAACCAATAAGAAAATTAATTATATTGATAAATAATATAATTAAATTCCAATATAAATTTAGTTAATAATTTGTTATTATTATTATTATTGTTATTATTATTTTAATACGGCTGTAAGTGTGTAAAATTAATGTTTTACTCCACTATTTTACATACTGTCTACACGTAGACATAATATATACGATAATACTAACAGAGAGTGCCAAATTTGAGAGGAACCATTTTGTTTATATTATGTTAAATCTTAAACAAGGAGTAAACGTATTCTAATAAATCTTATAAGGTTTCATGATAAATTCGAAATTTTTTAGCACTTTTTAATAAAATTATTTTTTAAACTGAAGAATGACCTTTAAAATAAACCCATTTTCAAAAAACAAAAAAAAAAAAAAAAAAAAAAAATTAAAAAAAAAAAAAAAAAAAAAAAAAAAAAAAAACCTTTGCTTTTAAGTATTTTTCAAAATACACATGCACACATACAAACAAACTTTTATATACTACTATCTTTATTTTTTTTTTTTTGACAATAACGTATGTTCTAGACGAGATATTTTTCTATCATAACAAACGCCATATTATCATGTTAAGAACTTATCATGTGTGGACCAAATATAGTTATATTTTTGCAGTGTTATAATATAATTGTTATTTGTAGCAAAAATAACACAAAATAAAATAAATATAATCATTAAATTTTGACAATATTCCTCTACACTACTTTCCTTTTGGTGTGGTAGTAAAATGCATCACAGTCCTAAATAAAAATTACAATTGTTTACAAAAAAATATTAACAAAATTTATAGAGAATAATGAAAAATATAGTATTTTATTTAAAAAATTAATATTTTTTTAAATTAAAAAAATATTAGATCTTGTGGTTTGTACGATGAATGTTTATAAAATTTAAGTGAATGTGATTAATTATTTGTCAAATATAAATGTAAACGGTGTAGATTTTGTTTTTCAGAAATCACGTCCAAACTCGATTCCAAAGTTCAGTGTAAATGCAGTATAATACTACACGTGAGATAATTCCCTCTCTGACACTCTCTGTTACATATTATTATATAAACTCATGTGTAGACGCTATGTTACTACTAACAACACTAACGATAAGAATGCGAGAGAAATTGAGAAATGTTGACTACATAAACAAAAAGCAGTTTATTAGTCAATATAGACAGGAAATAGTTTTTTGAATAAATAGATTAGGTCGAAATGAGGTGAATGGAAAATTTGTAAAATCCTGTAAACTAACTACTACAAATTTAGCACTTTCACTAATTTTTTGATATTAACAATTAAAACAATTTTAATTGTTTAATTTTATTAGTTTACTATAAATATTTTTTGAAGTCTATATTAGACAAATTTGTCTACATGACAAATATTTTTTTATCAAGATAAAAGCCAAAATCTGTGCGAATCTATAGGTATTCTTAGTTAAACAGCTGCTTATTATATTAGGTTATTACAGCGATCAAACTGTATATATAAAATACAATAATTAAATTTTCGTTAGTTTTGACATTGGTCTTGAAAAAAATTGTGTAATGTAGACACTATGTAAGTTCCAAATTTTCAATTTTCATTTGGGCTTTAGTTC
>MINK01021881.1:0-12414 GCA_001735545.1 Phormia regina
AAAAAAATTGTAAAATCGTAACCGGAACACAAAGTATATATAATGAAAAGTATCTAGCGTTTGGTAACTTTATGCTTTGACTATAAACTCATGAAGAAACTCATATTCATGTTTGTACATACACCCATAAACATTCTATATGTAGAATAAACCTCAGCATGCTGCCAATGAAATTGGCATGATGTTGATGACATAAAAAGAGCACAATAACTACTATAACAAATATACAATACATATGTACACATGCCACAGATATATGTATTATGCAACATTTTGTATACCTTGAAATACAATATTATTTGAGAATGTACATAAAATACATGAATGTATGTTTATGGTAAATGTATATTACAAAGCTACATACATACGTATTCGTATAATGTTCTCAAATACACATGTAAGTATATGGTGTATAAAATACAAAATTTGTTTAAAATTACAAACTGTAACACAAATAACAGTGCATTATATGTTCAAAATGCACGAAAATGTTGCATGGATATTGGCCAAAATGTTATTAATTTGGGTAATTTTATTAAAGTATTTTTTTACACTGTGTAAACTACTCTACACAGTAATACCATTTAATATCATTATAAACAATTACTGGTACTCTTAGTACAAAAATACAAAAAAAGAAAAAGAGAAATTATTTTGGCCATAATCCATGAATTGCGAGATTTATTCAGTGTTTTCTGAAATGAACGCCAAAAGTAAAAAAGAACATACGCTATTGAACTAATGATAAAACAGTGTAAAACTTTTTTGTAAGCAGTTTGTCAATAATATAAGTAAATTGCCTTCTTACAAAATGCATTTTAAGAAAACTTCCTTAACAGTTAATTTCAATAAAAGAGGTCATAATATAAAGGCCACAAAGTATCGACTTAATGAATGTTTAATTAGAAATTTTTACAAAATAATTATATAATTACAATATAACAATTTTTTTTGCACTAGAGGGCATATGTAGTAAAAGTGTTTGAAAATTGTCCTCCAAGGAATTTTAAGTTTTCATTGATAAAATAAAAAACACTTTTGTTCAAAATAGAATATTTTTCTTTACTCTTCAAAAACAAAATAATACTATTATTGGAAAATTTTAACTAAAGAAGGAAATAATTTTGTGCTTTAAAAAATGTAAAAATTTTTTTTTTTTATGAACGAAAAACCTTTTCTCTTTTTATAATTTAAAAAATATCAATTCATTTCTAAGAATTCTTTTTAAATAACTGGAAATTTAATAGTTAGATTAGGTTGAAAAGGGTGGCGTATTCCCGCTCCACACAGAGACCAAAAAGGTCCATTGTGATGCCTTTGAGAAATATAGAAAAATTGAACAAGAGAAAATAACAAGAGAAAAGAAAATTTAGATAAAGCAGAAGAAGAAAGAGTGGAACCTAAACCCCAGCAATTAGTCGCGATTGCCCCTAAGCCATCTTACCCCCATTACAAACCCTATGAGATTAGTAAGCCCGTTTCGTAACCTCATCTAGTTCCTGTGTGGCTTCCAAACCACTTCAACCTATGCCACTGAATTCCTTCACAATGACAAAGAATGTGCTCGACTATCTCTAGCTCGCGTACATCATCGCACGACGTGTGAGAAGTGACCAGTAATAATTCCTACTCAGATTCGTATGTTACTACGACTCATACCCAGAAGATGTTTCGAATCTGACAGTTTAAGAATAGGCCATAATGCTCTAGATATCCTGCCGTCCGTTGTGTTCCTCCAGGCACGAATCGTGTTGTCCAGAATCCATTCCTATATGGCTCTTAAGTAGGACCCTATCCAGTCCTAAGCCAATGCGAGCCAGCTTATCAGCTATTTCATTGTGGAGAATGTCGCAGTGACCCGGAACCCAACAGAGTCTTATTCTGTAAACATTCTTTTCAATTCTCTCCTACACCCAAAAACCAAAAAGGCACATTGTGATTCCTTTGAGAAATTGAAAAAAGAAAAGGACAAGAGAAAAGAAGACTTAGATAAAGAAGAAGGAAGAGTGTAACCTAAACCTTAGCAATTAGTCTCGATTGCCCCTAAGCCATCTTATCTCCATTACAGACCCTATGAGATTACTAAGCCCCTTGCCTAATCTAGTTCATGCAGCGAGTGACTTCCAAACCACTTCAGCCTACGCCGCTGAAGTCCTACGCAATGACAGAGAATTTGCTCCACTGTCTCTAGCTCGTCTAAATCATCGCACGACCAATGTCCCATTTACTCATCATATTCCCTAGTGAGAAGTGATCAGTAAGAATTCCTACTAAGATTCTTATGCGAGTCAGCTTTTAAGCTATTTCATTGTCGAGAATATCGCAGTGACCCGTAAACATTCATTAGACTTCTCAATTCTCTCCTACACCCAAAAACCAATCTGGATCTAACATAGTGACTTTTCAGGACCAATAATGCTGCCTGACTATCAACGTACATAGTGATATCATATCCGTTGACATATAATAAAAACGATCGGGAATCCTTTCGAGAAAGATTGGTTTCTGAAACCTCGTTTATAAACAACTGAATTATGTCTCGAAACCAATACAAAATTAAAAAAAAATATATATAATGAAATACACACACAAACATGTATAATAAGCATTGTAATCAGTGTTGCTAATTTGGCTTTTTTTTTTTGAGGCTAAATCTAGCCTTTTTGCTTTACATATAGCTTCAAAAATTTCGTTTTAGCTTCTAGCTTTTTTTCTAGCCTTTTTTGATTCTTAATATATCATTAAAAAGGCTAAAAATTTACAAATTTTATTTTCAAAAAATCATATTTCTTATAAAATTTATTATATTTAGGGGAAATTTCGCTTCAGACGCTTCATTTTTAAGGACTATTATAATTATTCTTTAAAAAACTTTATTATCCATAGAAACTACTTATGTTAAATATAAAAATTCATTAATATAACTTCTAGAAAAACCAAGAAATAATAAATAAATGTGTTTTTAATTAGACAATATATTAGCTTTTTTCTAGCTTTATTTTTTGGGACATTTAGCCTTTTCTGACCTTTTTTAAAGTCCAATTTAGCTTCTTTTTTTTCTCAAGTCCTGGCAACACTGATTGTATTTTACAACTATGAGGAAATATTAAACCATACTTTAAGGGGAAAAATGTTATTGACGGTAAGATGGTGAAGGGTATATAAGATTCGTCATAGCCAAATATAGACTCTGATTCGTTCTTTTATATAGTAAGTATAACATTTTTGTAAAGTCCTAAAAATCAAAACCAAATTTTATCTATAAATCTATTTTTGGTTGACCTTAACATCGTAAATATTTTATAATTTTCTTAAAAGTTGTGTTACCGTAACAACTTTTTGAGAGAAGTATTCATGCAACAATACTTGAATAAAAAAAAACTACAGAGCAAAATATAGTCGGTCGTATGATACCCTACACTATTGACTATGTATATAGAACCATTCAGTTAATATTTTTTTTGTTTAATTCTACAACCATTAAGCCAATATTTTTAGTCCAGTAGTTTATTAGTATATTTACTCTCATTTAGTTCAGATATGAACAATTATAAATTAATAAAGTTTGTTTTTATTCAGTATGATGAATGTACCACATATCGCGGTACTAAGGAATATAAATATGAAAATGAGATCATGTATGATGAAATTATTTCATATACATGATAAAATGGAATTATATATAAGATAAAATGAAATGTGATTATATATATGAAGAAATGGAATTATGAATATGATAATTTGAGATCAGATATATGATAAATTGGGATTATATATGTGATATAATTAGTTTATATATATAAGAACATGAGATTATTAAATGATAAAAACATGATGAAATTGAAGGCAATATTTAAAAAAAGATTATAAACTTTACTAATAAATTATTAGCAAATGGTGTCAAAATAATTATTACATATAAACATACTTATTGTAACCTGGAATCATATATTACAATCATAGTATGTTGGTCTTAATTTATGGTCACTTGAACCATATTTTTTCTCTGCATGTACATCTGTATAGTCCAAGCTCAAAACATAAACTCACCTAAAAACTAATGTGTGAAATTTCATAGAAATCGGACTAGCTCTTTTGAGCTAGTAGCTCTCCTTAAAAAATCTTTAGAACCTTAACCAACAATAAAATAAAAATTGAATTAAAATAAGTGTTAATATAATTTTAAACAATAAAATTTTATATTCATATTGAACTATTTTGTCTTCTCTGCCGTTCAACTTAAAAGTTAAATGAGCCTATTTACAATTTGTACTCTATTATTATCCATAAATAGTTCCCACTCTCATTTATTGTTGCTATTTTTACAGTTTTATGCAAGCAACACCATTAAAGATGGCCTTGCCAACTGGCAATGATCCATTAATTCATTCATTCATTTGTTTTCATTCACTCACTCATTCATTCATTCGTTCATTTATTTTGCATTTGAAATCATATAAAATAAAATGGTGCTCCATTTCCGTTGTTGCCGCCATTATTGTCGCCATTGCAACTGTAATTTTTCTGTTATTGTTTATTTTATACTTACACATACATATACACTCATATATAATTTCATATGCCTGGCTGTTGTTGTTATTGTGGCTGCTATTGTTTTTGTTTTTATTATTTTTGTTTTTATAATTATTGTTGTTGTTGTTGTAGGCAAGCATAAGTTATTAACTGTAAATTAAATTTAAAACATGAATGAATAAGTTTGCCAACAACACACATCCGTTTCATTTTACATTACGTTTTATTTTTCTGTTCTGTTTAACATTCATCACGGATGCATTCATTTACACACACATACATACATTCATACAAATTCACTTTTAAACTCAGCGGATATAATTTTTTTCGCTTATTATTTATATGTTTGTGTGATTTTTGTGTATATATGTATGTGTGTTCGTGTAAATAGCTGTGTGTGTGTGTGTGTTTTTAATTATTACTTTCCTTTTAACAATAAGATAATTAGCTGAAATTCGCGTGTAAAAAAGTTTTGTACAAAAAAATATTAAAATTTTTGTGAAACATAAATTTTTAGCTGCAATGATTTTAAATTATAATTTTTTATTTAAGCGAATATTGCAAATATGTATGAACGATCAAAAATTAATAAATATAAAGGTAGTTGTGTGCGTATGGATGTGTAAATGAGTTATGTTGTTGTAATTTATAAAAATTCTGAAAAACTGTTTACATTGTTGTCGTTGCTGTCATATTGTTTTATTATTATAACTGGCATTATCGACAAAGTGTCCGCATGGATTAACATATAAACAAATACATATATACCATGACATACCTGCAGTTTTAATAGAGAAAATTTCATATTCTAAATATTACTATTATACTAATACATACTATATTTATGTCGAATTTCACTTGAATTTCGTTGCATATAACTAGAGATAATTTTATGTGTTTGGGATATTAAAGTTTGTGGAACATATTCTACGAACTGCAGGAAAGCAACATCAAATATTGTGGAATATTACCACACGATATGATGTTTTGGATTTAAATATATGTAGCTATTTGAAAGGTTTTTAATTTAAATATTAATAAGTGCTAATTATAAACAAAATATTTGGAAAATTTTAATGAGATAATTTAAAAAAAGTTTTTATTACAAATAAGTTAATTTAATTAAAATTTTATATGAAGCTTCCTAATATTTTTCGCAATTTTAAAGTTAATGATGCAATTTTGTTCATGTGATTTTTTGCCACAAGGACGAAGCCCATTAATTTTGGTCATGATCAGCACATTACTTCACCTAGCCCCGCACAAATAAAATTCCTTTGGAGATTCGTATTTTTTTTAGAAAATATAGAGTAAAGTCATTCAGTTTCTATAAAGCGAGTGAAATGCAAAAAAATGTGTTCCTTGACCGCAGACGTTTTTGGAATTATTATCTATTTTAATGTCATCTTTGTAAGGATACCTGTCAGAAGTTAAAAAAATAAATAAATAAATAAATAAATAAATAATTTTGCATGTCAAAGGAACCCTATTTTTAGCTCCCTTACCTCTGTCTTTGAGAGTTCTGTTGGGTGTATCTTCCAAATATATTATTGTACACATCTCTGATACGCATACACCAAATTTCACGCAAATGGGAAAAGCAGATTAAAAGTTATAGATATTTCTAAAATGTTCGATTCTGTCATAATCCATGTGTTCAATGTAATTTTGAACCAATTGATTTAAAAATGTTTCAGTTCAAATATAGAGAAATTTATCAAAATACATTTTTTGGTCGATTTTGTGGACCGAAAGAATAATATTTAATATGCTCTATCCGAAAATGATTTTAATTATTATATCTGTAAATAACATGTTATTTGATTTTTATTGTTGTAGTGGGTCGCGACTCCATCGCAATGTCAAAAAGGGATGACGAAGCAAGATCTTGTGAGAACATCTGGTGTAGGGTATCATGTAAAGGGCTTGACCGACTATACCTTTTTATCATGTTTATTTTGTTTTTTTCCAAGAAGATAAAATTTGTTCTTTATTTTGGTCCTTATCATTTTTAATGTTTTCAAAAGAAAAAATAATCTAAATCTGGAGGAGCTTGGGGCAAATGCCAGCCCACAAGCCCTATCCAAATTTTGTCAATTATGGAAATCAATTTTTTTTTTTAATCCAAAGTTGGGATCGACTTAAAGTTATTTTTACCATATAACTCTAAAGCGCGCGGCAAAACTATACGGTCACTTTTCATTGCACAGTAGGCTGGTTCCTATATGACACTTTTATTTATTATTTATTATTTTAATATGGGCCAACCGGAATATATATTAAGTACAGTGAAAAAATAACACACGATTTTTTTAAAATTTTTGTATTGAGATTTAGAGGTCGCTACCGGTCCTTAAACTTTAGTGTTTTTGAAAAAGAAAAACTTTCTGCCTTTATATATTCGTCCATTTGGGTGTGCATTAAAAATATAACTTTTATGTACACCATTAATGAATAAAGTTTTTTAAAAAAGAGGGAAACATTTTTTCGGAAACATTTACTGAGACGGCAAAGCGACTTTTGTCGCATCGTCCTTCCGATTGTAATCTTAAATTAAAATGCAAGGTATAATTAAAAATTAATAAAGATATTGTGTTTAAATTTACTATAAATACTTTTAATTTATCATAGATTCGTTTGAGATTGGTAAGAATCTGCTCGTGTTCAGACCTAGTCTCTTACAATTTTTATAATATATTTTATATATATTTTTTTTAATTTTTCAAATTGTTAGAGAATTATGTGTTTTCTTTACAAAAGTATCTATTACATCAAGCTCAAACGCGTTCTTTGAAGACTAAATACGAATATAAACGTAACACAAATTGAATTTTCGTGTTCAATTTTGATATAAAACACTTACCATTTAAAAATAATTCAAATTTCCTATTCAAAGTTTCTATTTCACAAAGCGAACGAACCATTTTCCGTTTATTATTAAATGTTCAATAAGTAGGTTATGCAGCGTTGCAGCGCGATCATAGTTACAAATAGTGATTATATCGTCAAACATTTTGTTGATACATGTTTAACATATCGTACGCAGTTACATTCAAATTTAAAATTACAATTAACAATCGTACAATTGATCTTATTCTGTAATATTGAAGCAATATAAAGAAAATAATTCAATAAAATATTTTTTACTGCTTAATTAGGTCAGCTGCGGAATCATTTTTTATAATCACTTCTGGTTCATCGACATTGGCTACACGCGAAAGCAATATAATATGGTTAATCGGGAAGGTATTATCACAGCTATCTAGGACGAAACTTGCTACAAAGAGGAGGTATTAAGTCTACTTTTTTACTACAAAATCTAAAGCACTATAACTACAAACGATGTCTTCGCGATATGGGAAATGGCCGCAATACCGGCAGAAACAAAGAATTGAGTAATAGAAAAAATTTAAATAATGTTTAGTTCTTGGAAAAAACAAAGGCAAACGCACAGAAGGCTTGATCAGAAAAGAACAAAACTGGGCAACTACATTGGAAATTCTTTTTGATATTGCTCACCCTGAACATGATCAAAAAATCGTCCTGGCAATGTATGCAAAGTGGACTTAACACACAAATTTGGAATTGTTCAAAGTAGATATTCTATGATCATTGTCACTTTACAAAGACGATAGTTCAATTCGATCCCGCTTGTTAAAATTATCAGTAGACTTATTCTCACGCTCCCCCATTTTTATTTCACGAATTTATTTTATTTTAAACCATATGTCGTGTGTTTAGCATTCATTCTTAAAAGTTTTGAGTCCACTTTGCATAGAAAAGCTAAGTAATCGTAATTATTTTAACAGAAACAGTTAAATACATTGGTGCCGATCCTTCAAAATATAATATAAGTACTTCTTCTATTCGACGACAACGAATTGACTTGCGAGAAAATATGGAACAGTCCTTACGAAGTAAGTTTAAACCTAACGTGCCACTCACTACACAGAAAAAAGTAATCGTAAAAATCGACTTCAAATACGAAATTTGTAATATTAATTAATCTTTAATTGCCCAGCAAAAATTTTGTAGGTACTGGTAAGCAGTACAAAATTATTCAAGCCTGCCGGAAGCACATCATTGATGCGCATTTGAGTAAGCTGTAATTTCATTTTTTTATCGAGTTAAAACCTGCATCCTCTCTCACTTACCTGAATGCAGGATTGTAAGCGAATGACTTTCTTCTCCCAATTTTTATTTACAATTAAATACAAAAGTTCTGCTAAGTTGGATGATGCAATATTTTCAACTGCGTTGATTAGTTGTGTCGGAGTGTTCAAGGCATCATCACAGATATGATGCCTTAAAATGCGCATAATAAAGGAATGTATGAACCTAATACATAGCGCAGCAAAGAGCCCTACCAAGTGGGACATCACGAACAAAAATCATTCCCTCTTGAAGCAGGTTGGTAAGGGAGAGTTATTTTATCTCTCCCTTACAAACCTGCTTCTGCGTATGCAGCAATTTTTGCTGGGTGATTTTGTTCTAATCATCAAAATTATAATATTAATAACTACAATAATTGAAATTATTATTACTGGTTTTTCTAAAAATGACATAATGAGCTGAAGATTGTTGAAAAACTAGTCAAATTTATTTTATTTATCCATTTTTATAGAAAAAAATGAGTTTTCTATATATTTTTTGTAAGAAATATCAATTTATTTAAAATATTAATTTAAATCAATTGGAAAATTAATTATATTAATAAAAAATATAATTAAACTCCAATACAAATTTAGTTTATAATTTTATTAAAAAATAATTTGAAATATTTTTTTTCTGTGTATTCATCCCAGTGAATACACAGAAAAATGATAGATGATATCAGCGGTAGTAAAATCGTAGAACGTCTTCCAAATCTGGTGTCTGGTATGGGGGTTGATAAACTGCTAGCAGTGCCAAAATTATCTAATGGAACTGGAGTTGCAGCTAAGTCGGCAGTTTTTGACACATTGGTATAATGGAATCTTATCGAAAAAGTCACATGCATGATCTTTGACACAACTGCCACAAATACTGGAACGCGAAATGGTGCACGTATTTTCTTGGAATAAAAAATGGTTAATGATGCACTTTGGCTGGGGTGTCGTCATCACATCTTGGAAATAATGCTTGAAGTATGCATATTTTTTTTAAAGTGCTTAATATACAGTGTTTGACAATACAATGGAAATTTTTCCTAGTTTTTTATAAATGGAATAAAATTTAAAATAAATTTAAAAAAATTAAAGTTTTTGGAGTACATAATTTGTAATAATTTGTTTTTGGGGTCATTAACGCGTATGGATACATTACATTGCTTAAAATTGTTCTGTATTCTATAACAGTCTAGTATCTTTTATAATATGAATTGGACCCATACCTTGGCCTGAAAAACATCCCCAGATCAATCTCTTTCCCTTTGGTCGTCTTACAAATATTCTCCCATCGCTGCCTCTTAAATTAAATTTAGACAGTATTCCATGTCTGTCTTGTTCAATTTAAATGATCTCTGGCAAATTGAATTCTAGCTGAGTGATTCTTTTTAGAAATTAGAGATTTTTTCACAGGTCAATAACAACCGAAACCAGCCTCATTTGCCCTGCGGTTAAGGGTTCGAGTACTAATTTCCAATATTAGATTATTGACTACTTCCCAAGGAGTAATTTTTGAGTATTTCTTATACTCTCTTGATATCAGATTAAGACTGACAGGACTTTGTGTAGTTTTACGAGGTCTTCCTCTTCAGAAATTTTTATTTTAGCCATTTTTGTTAACTATTTGCTTGGATTATAATTAATTATTATTATACGTAAAGATTACAAAAAGAAGTTATGATATTGAAATAACTGTAAAACATGATGTCTTTTACATCGATTTTCTTAATATTCTTTATGATTTAGTCTTCTTTATTACAGAAGTTTAAAAGTTTCCATTGTTTTTTAAATGCTTTAGGTTTTTGCCATATTTGTTTAATATTTCAAAATACGTCAACCACTGTATATTCCGGTTGGCAAATGTTTTTATTTATGAACCACCCTAATGTACATCAAACATAAATTAACAACTTTTTGTGAATACTGATGAGAGTATTTATTAGTATATAAATTATGTACTCTTATTGTAATTTAAAAGCCTTCAATTCATTTTTTAATATGTACTACATTTGTAATAAAATTATTTTAATTTTATTTAATTTTTGTAATTTAACTAAGTGCTGCAATTTAATCATATATTGGGTTCTTTTTACTAAATACAATAAATACAAATTTTAAAACATTGTTTTTAAGTTAAATTTTTTAGGAAACTAAAATACTAGTTAAGAAACTAAAATACTAGTTAAGAAACTAAAATACTAGTTAAGAAAGGAAATATTTCAAATATTTTTTACTCGAATTATTCGATGAATCGGCATAATTTGGTCGCATCAATTGTTACTCTAAATTCCTGATTTTAATTTAATCGAACCATTATTTGATTTTGATTTGTCGATTAATCGAACAAACAATAAACGAGTAAATATTCTACTGGACACTAAATATCTCAAATTAATTCGTTAAGTGTATTGTCGTTTATAGAAGTCCTTTTTATTAAATTCATTATATTAACAGCTAATCCAATATCATTTTCAAATCATAAATGAAATTATAATAAAACCTTTTAAATACAACAATTTTATTGTATAATATAGTCATCATTAACAATTTCATAGAAAATTCTCATTCAGATTTTAACAAATTTACATTTTTATTACACGCAATAGAGGAGGAATAAGATTCTTCTTCTTTTTTTTTACAACAATTACACTTAATGCTAAAAATTAAACTTACATAAATTATGATTAGACACAGAAACACTTGTTCATTTTTAAGGAACTTGAAACACTCCCTCATAAAGAAAAACAACAACAATAAATGATAAAGCTACATACATACATACATACAAACATTTATATGGATTTGATAGAATAATACTAGAAATAATATAAACTTAATAATAAAATATCATTTTACAACACACTCGCGAACACTTAAGATTTTTCCCACGCACCAATTAGACTCGATTAGTGCGCCATAAAATAAAAAAAAACACAAAAAGAAAAACGTACAACACAATCAAAAACTTCCAAAGGGAATGAATGAATGAACGAATGATGGGGGCGGGATTGAAAATTGATTTCAATTCAACTAAACGCAACTGAAATTGAATACTTCTACACGAAGTATAAACAGAATCAATGACTAACTCACTGACATTGCAAATACATTCATCCATCCATCCATCTATTCCTATTCTATCTATTCTTTCAACATTTGAAAATAATATTAAGGATGTGGATGATGAAGACAATAATTGTGATGGTAACAACAAAAAAGCAACTAATACATGAATTATAATACCAAAAGTAATGAAGAATAGTAAAATGATGATGGCGATGGCGATGACAAGATGTTTTATTTCCTAAAACGTGGGTAAACAAAATTCAATTTGTTTGCATTTTTATTTATTTTTTAAAAAACATTCGTAATGAAAGTAAAGCCAAAGAATAAAGAAACTTTATCATCGTTGGTCTATTGAATGGCTAGAAATATACAGGGATGTTAGGATAAAGACGAATGAAAGATAGAATGAATGGTTGAATGGATGATTCGACTAGATATTGGCTAATGGCATTGCAGAAAGGCTTATTATGTTTCACAACTGGAACAACAAGAAAATTATTGTGAAAAAAATAAAACAAAGTAAAATTTTTTGTTAAAGAGATTCTTAAACATTTATTTTGTGGTACCCACAATATTACCCAGCAAAAAACTTTGAAGTTCTTCAAAAAGAGAGTGCATATTTTAGACGTTTTTGGAAGTTCTTAATAATTACTTCCAAAAAAGTGAAAAA
>MINK01021916.1:0-10222 GCA_001735545.1 Phormia regina
TGAACTTGAACTGAACTTGAACTGAACTTGAACTGAACTTGAACTGAACTAGAACTGAACTTGAAGTAGAACTTATATAATTCCATAAATCTGCTGTAAATTTTATATATTCTATCTCACTGTAGTCCACAAATACAGGTTTATGTGTAATAAGTATTAAAGAAAAACATTTTGCGAGAGAAAACCAAGCAACATTTTACTAATTAAGTTGTTGAAAAATGTAACTGTTAAATTAAACAAAACTCACAACACTTTTATGCACTAATACTCACAAACACACTATCAAGCAAATTACCAACATATACAAATCATCAGCCAACCAGCGACAAGAACAGATGCCACATTAAAATGCAAACACCTTAATTAACAGTTGAATTTAATAATGAGTTTATTTTTTCTTCTTGTTTATAAAATAAATTTCTAAACTCTAGGCTAAGGAAACTTAATTTCTTTTAATTATTTTGTTTTCCATTTGCCAAAAGACAACAGCAGAATTATATAAAGATTTATATCTTAACAAGAGGAAATGCTGCTAACGATTGGAATATTTACAGCGAAATATCATTATCCATTTTTACAATAGAAATGTGTAACAAAAAATTTATGCAAAAACATGTTTTGTTTTAGTAAGTTTTTTTTTTTTAGTTTTTCTTGAAAATTTCCTTTTCCTTTTTGGATGACGAATTTTGCATTAATATCACGATTATTTATGCATACCAATGCGTGTTAATATCAAGGCCAAAATACGAAAAAAAGGCAGCAAATTAATGCATTTTTTTCCGACGAAATGTTGATTCTCTGTATTGATAGTTTCCGCTAAAGATAAAATAAAATTTGTCATGGCATCTGACATGCTTTGTGTGTGCAATGTTCTTTTTTCTCAATACATTCACTGCCATCTATGTAAATTGTATGTGAAAGTGCACACATATACATAGACAAAGTATTGTTTAAAATCCATTAATATTTCATAAGGAAAATTGCAATATTTAGAGGTTAATGTCTAAATAGGAGAAACAGAAATTTTTAAAAAAATTTTGAGAATTTAATGCAAAACATAAAATTCAGGCATTACAAAGAGTATTTGATAAACATATTATGTGTGAGGTGAATATAAACATATCTCAAACAAAACTATATTTGAAAATAATTAATTTAATTAAATAAATCTCTTTACATTTGCAAAATATTTAAAAATCCATTCTTCCACAAATTGAAAATCATACAAACAAACAAAAGTTTTAAAATTAATATTAATTTGTTGCCCAACAAACTCTTGGAAAAAATCCTTATATTTGCATTTTTTCTGAAAGCAAATATAATAATCATAATAATAACCATAATTCATATATAAAAGTGTATTAAATAACAAATTTTCATATTAAAATACTTTGCATATATTACACTAATATATTTTATATTCGTTTACTAAATAAATAATAATAAATTTATTTAACTATACAAATTTCTAAATGTATAAGTAAGTATGAATGTATGCAAATATCTCTTACACAATATAAACAAAATATAAATAAAAATAAACCTTTTTCTTTTTTTTATATTGTTTGGAGTTTTGGAAAAATTGTTTGCTCAAATGTTGAAATATAACAAATAGATTTCCTTTGGTTTATGTAAAGGTCTATGGGTAAATACATACATATAAATAATTTTGAAATATACATATATCTTATATAAAAGGAAACTGTTTAAAATGGGATGTCTGTCAGGGGAAAATAAACAGCAACCATATCTATAATGGTATACAAAAGCTGTTGATTAGATATATAATACAGTGGTGGACGGAAGAAGTACAGTAGAACTTTAAATATATTAAAACAGAACTAGAGCTGCCAGTATTAAAGTGTATTAGGAGCACATATAACATTTATTTAACAGAGAGTTTAATATAAATATTTTTAATAAAATTCTCCTAGCATACTTTTCGTCTTCTACTGTAATCTTAGGCAGTACAAATTTAAATACAGCTAAATACCCACATATATGAATTTATGTTTGTAAGTATATTGTTAGACATCAGCTAAGTATCATTATCAGACGAACATTCTAGGCTCTGATATTTATGTCTATTGGTTTTACTTAACACTAATAACAGCCAGTATTATTGAACCAAATGTGGAGGAAAAAATACATGCCTACACAAAAACCTGTAGTAATAGAACCCCATCTTCTTTATAACAAGAAATATAGTGGCTAAACCTAAACCTAAACCAGTATGGGAATTTTAGAATCTTTTGTTAATATGAACACATAAAATACTTATAGACACAAACACAATATTTCTTTACCTCCTCCAATTGAAACACACTCAATATTCACACTTACGTACATACATACATACATACATACATACATACATACATACATACATACATACATACATATAAATTTATGTAGACATTTGTAAGTGTTGAAGTAGTTTTGTTTGTTTCAATGTTGCACAAATAAAGATGTGTGTGTGTGTTAAATATTGGCCTTAAGAGAAGAAGCAACATTTGAATGCTTTTTTTTTTTTCTTTGTTTCTTGTTCCTTTTTTTCCAAAAGAACGTAGTCAATAGTTTTGTTATAAAGGATTTTTATTCTTTTGAGGAAAAAATAATATTTATATGCTTAACTTTGATAAAAAGTATTTTTATACGTATCTGCTGTTAACATTGATCTCTTATGCCCTGAGGATTTAAAGAAATTTTAAAGTTTATCTTTATTTTTGTTAAAAGGTATTGAGCATTTAAGGAATTTAAAAGAAATTTGTAAAAATTAACAGAACACAAGGAAATGTTATTTTAAAGCTTTTGAAATGTGTTAAGCTAAAATGATATTATCAGTTAACAAATATTTTGATTTGTAAAAGAATTTTTAAGTTTATCTTTATTTTTGAAACTCCAACGTATTTACATTGATAGACCATCGAAATATGTTTTTTAGTCGATTAGAATTCATTTAGGTGTCTGTTGGAATAATTTTTCTGGTCGTTACAATCATCAATACAAACACATAACATTTCAATGATGGTGTAGCATTCCACAACCGCTTTTTTTAATAACTCTGTAAATTGTGATTCGTTGAAGATATCTCAATGAAATTAGTGGTTGGACATTAAAAGTTTAACATCTCGAGTATACTATTCTTTTAAACTTCATATTAACAAAAAATAATCCTATATAAATTTATATTAATCTGAAGTTGCAACTTGAAGAAAAAAATCAAAAAACTTCTTTTTTGGTTCCAAATAGATGAAAATTATTCGCTAATAAAATTAGTTTTTTATTGTGGACTGTATAATTTTTTCTTAATTTTTCAAAAGAAGTATAATGAAAATGCGACTAAGTTATATCCAGGAAGCGTGGAGCAAAGGATTTTTCGTAGAGTAGTAATTTGTGTGCATATTTCATAGGAATAGTAATAATTTTTTATACTTTAATTTCTTTTTAACATTGATCGAATAGTAAATAACTGTTTTCTTGGTATTAATTATTTTTTTTTTTTTTTTTTTTAATTTTNNATTAATTATTTTTTTTTTTTTAATTTTGATGTCCAAATAGTTAATTTTTGTACTCAAAAAATATATCAATCTCAAAATTCTTTATTTAACTAAATAAAATAATAATGTCGGTTGAAATTGATGGGCTATATATGAATAAAAGTTTACATTGACCTTGCAAAATCAAGATTTTTGAAATTTAAAATGAATACAATTAGAAAAACATATAAAGTAAAGGAAATAATGTATTTCAAAGGATTTATCAGAGATGTAGAATTATTTGAAATAAAAATTTTGCAGGTGGCTAAACACTTTCTAAGAAGCGCCATTGCAAAAAATCTTAACATTTCAAAAACTTGGAAACGGTTGACAACAGAGTTTTCTTGTTTGTTTTTATGTTTAATTGAAAATATACAGCAATACAGCCCAGCAAAAAATACTTCTTGCACAGAAACATCTTTCTAAGGCTGAATTTGATAGGATAGCGCTTCCAATTTCGATGAAATATTATTATGAGTTTTCCTCGCGAAAAAGCTCTACTTTAGTAAACTAATTCGTACTTCTTTCACACGTTTGGAAATAAACATAATTCTGTAATGAAATTTGGCACATATATTGCCGAACTAAAATGTTGCTTTCGTATTGCATTCTTTGCATTCTTGCCTTAAAAAAGCCCCATATAATAAGGGAAATTATGCCTCATTAATTTAATCTAAATATTAGAGGCTGTTTTAATATTAAACATATATGCCTTGCACAAAGTCACTTTTATTTATATTAAAGCCTTTTTTATTTATACTAAAGAAGCCACGAAAAGTGGCTTAATTATGAAACAAAACAATTTTATTATAAATTTATTTATTTACTACAAATAACCATAAAATAGAATTTTCAAAACAAAACAAAAGTCATAACGTAAACGTAAAAATATATTCAATTCATAAAATATATATGTTATACATATGTAAAATAAAGAATTACATAGGTAATTAGAAACAAAAAATGTTTCTTATCACAAATTGTTGCAATATAATTTGTACATTTTTTTAATAAAATGTAAAAATATATAATAGGTCATAGAAAGAAAAATAACATTTTTATTCTCTTAAACACTTCTTATGAACTTTTGACAAACTTTTTATTTGCGATTTGATAATGGTGTGAGCCACTTGTTTGGAACACTCCGCCCTTCTCCTTTTAAAATCTTCTACATTTTGGAACTCCTCTTTTGTTTTCTTTAATTATTATTTCTTTTAAGAAAGGTCCAATATTTCTTCACTGGTCTTAGCTCCGGATAATTTAGTGAATTGACCTCTCTTCGTACAAATACTTTGTAATTGTTTTAGTACCACTCCAGAGCTTCTTTAGGTAGTAATATGATGCCAAATGAGACTAAAAATATGTAGACCCATTGTGCTCTCTTATGAAAGGAAAAAGATATTTTTGCAAACATTCTTAGTTGTATTTTTCGGCATTTGTTGAGTCCACTGTAACAAATAACTTGCTTCATCAACTGCATAAAACTTCGACAGCTATTGAGCCCTTAACTTATCCTCAAGCATCATCAACTTACAAATTTTGACAGAAAGCTGCGAAAAATCAGACAATACATACGTTTCGTCGTACATTTTAAAACATGAACAATTTTATATGAAATTTGATTTTAATTTTCGTGCACTTCTACTTGGCTTCTAATTTTTTTTTTTTTTGCAGCATTCCAGTTTTGAACATTTTGGACTCTATATATTTTCAACTCCGCATTAGAATTAACTTTTCGTACTAAATAGCCTTAGTACTGAGCTAACAAGTGTGCTTTTCATCCAGATGTGTTTGGAATTCTTTTTAATATGCTTTCAATTTTCTTGGCCTTCAAAATATCAAATGGAGCTTTTTTCTCTCCGAACCATGGTAACCATATCCAATGCTCGAATTCTAATGATGCTAATTAATAATATTGGCAACTGTTTGACAGCAGACATTTAATTCTTTGGCCAATAACATTTAGGACTAATTTGGATTTTCGTCGCTAATTTTGATCAAACTCACAACAAATCACATGGTTGTCATTTAAATTAAGACCTGACACATTTTTCAAAGTTATGAAGCAAAACTTGTGTTAAGATTTTTTCTACTTTAATTCTATAGGATCCTGCTTCCAAACTTAAAATGTAATTATTTTCTGTTAAGCTTTTGTGAAACTTTATATAAATCCAATTAATCGATAACAAGTTAAAGATTTATTTCCAAAAATGTTCGTTTCTGTCCCAATTAAATGTCACTTTTGACAAACGGGTGATAAATTGATAATTTTAAAGAAAGAAGTAAATCTTTGAAATATATTTTTCCCGGATTAACATTTTGGACATTTGGTATCATGAAAAAATATATTATTTTAATTCTTTAATATTATGATAAATTTAGATATCTTTGTTCGTTTAAATTCAAATATTAACATTATTTTTCAAAAAGGTGAATCATGATCTAAAGAAAATGTTTTTTATTTTCTATTTTAAAATAAAAATTCCTAAATATCAGCAAGAAAATCCTTTTTTTTTTTTTGGTAATGTATTTAAATGTTTGCATATTATTTATACATAATGAAACAAAATTTTGTTTTAATAAAATTTTATAATTTAAAATTTTCCTATATAACAATTTACAATTGATTTAACCCAACTTCTTATTACTTTTGCATCCTTTCTTAAAAAAATTTCTCTCCACATCCTTGTCCCTAAACAACATGAGTAATGGTTAACCAGCATTAAGCCTGAAATACTAGTGGGTAAAATATCTCATACATCTACAATAATATACATAATGTACATATACATATATAAGCTAAACATATGTATAAAGTCTGGCTAGATGTGTGAGTACAACTGTAAATATGGTGGAGTCTGTAAGGATTGTTTTGTATGCTTGAATAAATGTTAAAGTAACTACATAAAACTGGTTATTATAAGAATAGTAGGAGAATGTACTGTTCAGATATCTATATTTGCTTTAGACGCTCAATATGTATGCGTTGGTTTGTATGATTTTGTAAGTACATATTGTAATAGTATTTGTAAGTTTTTATCTGCATGTTATTTAAAGATTCCATACACAAAACACAAATTATGGCACTTAATCTTTGGCTTCCTTTTAATACATATCAACATACATATATATTTTCAAAGTTACAAATAGAAGACTATAAAAATCGTAAACACCAACAATGTTTATGTACAAACAACGAAATATTTTCATTTATTTTGAAAACATAAATACACGTACATACTTTCTTATATGAAAAGCCAATGAACTTTGAAATTTACTTTTGGTGTTTGGAAAAGTTTTCCTTTGAACTTTTGTTTTCCCCTTTCAGTTATTTCTTTTTTTTTTCCTTTTTATTTATATTTAAAGTAAAATATAGATTTTATGGCCTTGTTTACTCTAATAAGTCTATATATTCTTACATATATTTATATTTGTACTATTTTATGCTTAAAATGGCATTAAAATCTAAATGAACAAAAAAAAAAAATAGCTAAAATATAAAATAAAAGTTCTTCTATATGATTTTGTTAAACCATGACATAGACGGAATTTTAAATAAGTTGAAACTCTTTGTCATTTAGTTTAGCTCTTAGTCTATGGAGAGAAATGACATTCAAACACTCGGTTACGCACACACTTACATACATATATGCATGAACACACGTTAATATTTGCTTTAATAAAAAGGGGTAATATTAACCTAACCTAACATTTTTTATGCAAATATTATGCTTAAACATGCTTTTAGTGCTTTTTAAATTTTAGAAAAAAGAAGAACAAAAAAAAGGTCCATCAGCATCAATTTTGCTGTTGTTTCTTTTTATATTTTAGTGGGTTAAGGACACCATCATCATTTTCACACACACATCTATACATATAAACTTCAATATATATTTATATTCATATGTATTGGCCCAAAAGAACCTTTATTTATTTACTCATGTTTGAACGTGTGTAAGAGAATTTGTGTGAAAAAAATCCAAACGCATGTTAAAAAAAAATCCTTTACAAAAAAAAAAAAAAAAAAAAAAAAAAAAAAAAAAAAAAAAAAACTTTAAAAAAAAAAAAAAAAAAAAAAACGAAAAAAATTTAGCTGCTGACGTTTACAATACGTGTGTAACGTGTTTCAATATTTCTTTGAATTGTCGCACTAGTGCCATGTGCAGGTCATAAAGGCCGGTATTTTTATTTGACTTCTCTTTTCTTTTTATTTATTTCTCTGCCCATATTCAGTCTATATTTGTATTAGTAAAGTTTTGTTGTTATGTCTCTGTTGGTTATCGTCATATGTTTGTATTAATACTTTTGTTTGTTTGTTTGTATGTGGTTGTGCTTAATAAGCATTATGTCACAATTATCCTTTATACACATAAATACATTTAAATTTTCTGTTGATACCTTTTTTTTGGCTTTGTTTTTTTTCTGTATTCTTTCCCTCTTTGCTATTTGACTGTCAGTTTTTTTGTTTTCGGCATAAATTTATCCTTTTGTTTACGTTTTTTAATATTCAACTGCAAAGAGACAATATTTGGAATAAAAATTAATTTAGATTTTAAATTAAGAATTTATTTTTATTCTTATATTAAAAAATCAAAATGTTAGCAGAGTAAAAGAAAAAATGTGTCATGAATTTTAAATGAGCTAGAAATGTAATCTGGGATTTTCTTTATTAAAATTATATTTAAATGGAAAATGCAGAGATTTTTTTTCTGGAAAATAAAAAGTAATAAAAGAAAATTATATAAATTCATTGAATGGTCAAATGGTATCAAAATAGGAATAATTGTTATTCATTTAAGCTTAGTTTGTAATTGAGTTTTGTAATACCTGGATTTATAAGGATAAATAAAGGACTAAAAAATTTTGTAAATATTATATAATTATTGCACAGTGTCTTGTTTTTAAAATTGCCAAAAATTGGTTTATAAAGATTTTTTAAGATTTTTGTTGAAAGACTAACATTTATTCTATATAAGTATTACATAAGAAATAAAGTGAAAGTTTTTGTGAAATTAAAAATGTTTTTTTTTTTTTCTTAAAAGTTTCCTGTCTAATTGATCTCAATATATTTTTTATTAATCGATAATGTTGAATGTAGGGTATATACATAAGTCAATTTTAAATTTCTGAATTAGACCTGTCTTTTGTATTATGTACTTAAAAAAAAAATTGAAAAAACGCGAAAGAAAATGACAATATTTATAATAAAAGAATATCAACTTTTCATATCAATTTCAGAATACTGACTGAAAATTTTTCTTTTCAAAACGAATTGATAAATCAAAAAATTTCTTCAGCATATTAATAATACAAAATAATTTAAAAAATGCTCCCTTATAACTTCATGACATACGTATTTCTCAAAAACAAAATAATGTCCTGAAAGAAATTAAAAACTCAAAATTCAAACGTAAATATTTTTTAAGTGTATACGATAAATTTGGTGAGTAAGCTTATTTTATCCTTCTAATTACTTTATAGAAATATAAAAATCTTTGAAATCAGGATTTATTTGTAGAAGTTAATTTTAAAACATTCACATATCGAGGTAGTCACATTTGTTATCCTGTAACTTACCTCGTGTTAACACAAGGCAACTTAAAAATTATTTTTCTGTAAGCTTAGGTCGACCTCTGCAACTCTTTTAAATATTTCAATTCGATTTGGCTTACAGTTTATAAAATTCAAAACTATTAAGAAAAATTTTTGACAAATATGTTGGCAAAGATATCTCTGATTTAGTTCACAATTTTCTAATATTTCTGAAAAAAGTTCTGAAAAAATGTGATGTCTTTCAATTATTAAATTTCTGTTCATAAGTGGTTAAATTATTAATTCAGACATTCAATAGTGTTAGAAATAATTTTCCTCATGTAGTTGCAAATAAAAACAATCTAAACATGTTTATGCATACATCAAAACTAGTACAACCTTTTGAACTAATAGGAAACATAATAAAATAAATAACATCAAAGACCATAACAAAACACCAAAAGGATAAAGAAAATACAAAGAGAAAAAACATACACATTTTAAAGCCTACCTTAAGGCAAAGTTTGTTAAATCAAAGCCTATGTTAAGGCCATTTGTTTAAATACACATACACACACACTCAAAAAAAAAGCGGAAATTTTCAAGTTTAGTTTTAGTTCACTTTTTTCAGTTAAATATAAATTACATTTACATTTACGCTGTTATTCCCTTGCAAGTGTTGTTATGATTTATGTTCTTATTCATATGTTACTTGCTTGCAACATGCCACAAATTACACAGAAAACAAAACAAATAGCAACAAAAACAACAGCTTTTATTGCAAAACTAAAATTACCTTTAACTTAAACTTCCTTGAAAGAAAAAAACTAAAAAAAATTTTCAAAAATGGAACGTAAAAAAACTTTTAAAAAATGTTTTGTTCGTGTTGTTTTAGAAGAACCCATAGGTTCATACCTTTAAGTTCACAAAAGTAAAAGAGTCCTTACACAAATTATTTCAAAAATTTCTTTTAATCAACAATAATAGTATCATTTCATCAAAAATACCTCAAAATATTAAGACTAAGATTAGTATTAGTATTTGTACATCTTTTTATGTAAAATTCAACAAAGCAACACACTTAAACAATAAAGAAAAATATATATATATATATATATATATATATATATATATATATATATATATATATA
>MINK01021932.1:240-14326 GCA_001735545.1 Phormia regina
GCTGTACAATCACTGAATAGTTGTGGTGATCATGGTGTGACCATGTTTTTTTTTTCTGCCTGTAGATACGAGTTCAGATCAATAAGTCTGTGACTTTTCGAACTTCTCTCGTAGTTATATGAAATGCAACACTGTTCCCATCAAATAACACCTGTTAGTATGCTACTGTAAAATTTTGGTCATCATTTACTTTGCGTTTAACAGATGTGGAAAAAAGTTTGAAGTGCTCATTAAACATAATTTTTGGCAAAAATTATAATTTTGGCAAACCAAGGAAAAGTCCGATATATACTATGGGGACTCTGCACCATCGATTCCAATGGTAAAAAAGTAGTTTACTGACTTTTCTTATTACCGCAAATACCGCTTAACGTTTTGGACGGCCAATGTCGAAAAAATCCACGACATGGTGTTGGCCGACCGAAGAATAAAAGTGCATGAGATTGTTGAGCAGTATGGTTTCAATGTTTTTGTGGCAGTATGGTTTCAATTTTAAATTATCAGCTGCGGTTAAGAAAATATTCCGCAAGATGGGTGCCACGTTTGCTCTCAATTGACTATAGACATGTGACAACTTCAAAAGATTTTTTGGAGTTGTTTAACGGCAATTCGATTGAATTTGTGCGGCGCTTTGTAACTGTGGATAAAATATGGATCCATTACTGTAATCCGGATACCAAACAGAGGTCAAAACAATGGGTGAACCTGTTCCGAAGAAGGCCAAACTAAGTTTGTCGTACAATAGGGTGATGGCAAATGTTTTTTGGGAGGCACCCGGGATAAATCACATGTATTATTTCCAAAAGGGAAACATAAAAAATCGCGAATATTAGTAAAACTTATTAGAACGTTTTAATGAGGATTTAAAAAGAAAGCGACCAAGAGAAAAGTTCTTTTTCATCAAGATAATGCACGGATGCTCACGTGTGTAGTCTCAATGGCAAAACTCTAGAAAGTGGGCTAGGAATTGGTTCCTCATCCGCCATGTTCTCCGGATTTAACCTCTAGTGTTTCCTATTTACAAACCTAAAGAAATGGTATGGTGGAGATTCATCTCCAACGATGAAATTATTGACCAAACAAATGTTTACTTTAAGGACCTCGAAAAATCCTGGAGAAAATGGAGAAACGTTGGACTAAGTGTATTGAGATTAAAGATTATGTTGAAAAAGGAATGTTTGTTTTGCTAAAAAAAACACTGTGTTTCATTTCAGCAAAATATTATTATACTTAATCCTATCTCTATATTGCTTAGGGGGGAAAATTGGAAAATTACATTGTATAACGTTATATAAAGATAAATAATAAAATCAATATATTTTATAGAACGGAAACTACGCCATTTTAAAATTTTATAAGTCACGGAACTCAAAAGCAAATAACTCAAAAACTATAAGAGATAAATGGGACATGCAAACTTGTTTTTTTTTTTTTTTTTTTTTTATTTTTTTTGTGTAAGTATTATCAGGGCGTAATAATAATATATTTGAAATTGGGGGAGAAACAAAAAATTTGGCTAGCGATTAAAATTATTTCATGGCTCGGCCCTTGTTGGATAGCTCTACCAAACCTAACACTGTACAATCCGCTGCTATGTCTATACCAATACGATCAGCAGGTTAGAATTTACAGATTTATTTCCAAAACATTTCGTTCATATGTATCCATATGGATACATGGCATTTTTGGCCATTTGACAAACAGAATTACCTCTAATCACTAACTTTAAATTTCATGTAGAATCAGAATAAGTTTTTATATTGCGATCTGGCTTTCAGTTTGAATTTTCGAGGCTTTATACCTAAAAGGGATTTACAGAAAAACAGTATAATAGTGAAACGGATACGGTATATTCCTGACCTTCCAAGCATAAATTTTTGCTACATTAATAAGAATGTTTATGGGTGAGATCTAATAGGGAGGTTGATTTCATGGCATACAAGTTTCACAATTCATCACAAAACAAAGAAATAGTTTTCTACGGAATTAAAGTTTTATACCCAAACCTAAAATCATTGCAATATTTTATGAATATAAATAAATAATGTTTCTCCCCTGACAAATATTATAGCGCATTTCTTAGTCGACTTAAATCTAAACATTATCAACAATTCTATAGCAAATAGTTATTTAAGTTTCATTTAATTTCATTTAGAGTCTCTATTTTTGTTTTATCGAACAATTAATTGCTATTAAGTAATTAGAAGATAATATTGTAGAGTGTTACTTACTCATAGTACTTTCTAAAAAAAAAAAAAAAAAAAAATAGTGCAATGCTTATTGTAAACTTGTTCAGAGTAGTTGAAGAGCATGTCAGTACTAGTGTTTCATACAGAGGTGATTGTGTTTGTAGAAAATAGAAAAAATACAATTTTACGAAATGGTTTTGTTTTTGTTCAAATTGATTTTGTGCTGTTTAATTTGATTAATTGTTTAATAATTCACGTGCGACATTGATTGTGATTAGTTTCATTTTACACTTACAATTCATTGAACAAAGTGCTTGATGGTTAATTTTAGTTATTTTTTTCTGTATTCAGGCAATAAATATTTAAGGAAATAAAAAAAAAATATTATTTAATTAAAGTTTAATTGAAGGCCGATTTTTTGTTTCTATAAAAAAAACAGAAGCTTAAACAATTGAAGCAATTTTATGCACTTAATGGTTGGCTTATATTAATGAACTTGATCTTGGATTGAGGTCTCATAACACGCTGATATAGTGGGTGAAATAAATGGATGGTCATTTAGTGAATGTTGCCAATGAAGCGGTTATTTATTTATTTATTTATTTATTTATTTATTTATTTATTTATTTATTTATTTATTTATATCCGAAAATGTAGTCAAAGCTTACAAATGAAAATTCCATTAAAAAATCTGTTATTTTTTTATATAGGGTTAAAGGTCATATAAAACATAAATTCTTTGAAGGTATTAAAATGGATACATTTAAGCCCCTATTAAGAATCTTAAAAAGAAGAATATAATTAAGTGTCAGTATATTTCCATTTGCTTCCTTTTAAAAGTTATTAAAATAACCTTTGACCCTAAAAAAATTAAATAACTGATGATTTTATAGTTTTTATTTAAAAATCATGCAGCTGAAATTTTCAAAAAGAAAAATTATCATATTTTCATAGCTTGACTTACTGATTCATAATAAAAATTTAAACTGATAAGATTTCTGTTCCTTTTTTAATACAAGAAAACAAAATAATTTTTATAATAAAGTAATTTATTTTAAAGAGTGTAGGTGTATTTGAGTATTTGCCTTAAATCATTTTAGTTACTGAAAACTGGGCCACCCAAGTTTATGATTAAAATAATGCCAAATAGTAGCTTAGAGAATTTCCTTAATTTGAGTGGTTTCTTAGTAATAATAAACTGAACAAAAAAACATTCAAAATTGTTTCGATATTTTTTTTAAGATTTCTTGCCACCTACTATTACTAACAGCAGTAACAACTTTACACCTTTAAGTCAAATGGGGTCATAAAACACAAGTGTTTTTCTTAGCAGATCTTTGTAACAATCAACCAACCAACCGACTAAACAAATCTCCAGCCTTCATTTCATGAAATAGCCTTAAGGTTTGCAAGCGCACTGCTATTACGATGACTACTATAAATATAAACACTTGCATCATTTGAAAATGGAAGCAATGAACACAAAAAATTAAAAAAAAAAAAAAATCATAAAAGAAAAATGTTTAAGACCAAGAAACAATGTGCAAAATTGTGGCCATAAAGGAGGCAGTGGCACTGCAACACTGAATGAACAGCAACAGAAATATTTAGAAATTACAACAGAGACACAAAAAAGAATAAAGAGAAACCCTCTCAGCTGTAAAACCAGTCCAAGTAACTTAAGAATGTTGCTGGTGATGGCTGGTGTTGCCACTGCCTTTTCTACTATTGCTACTGCAATTGCAATTGTTTGTAATATTGTTGCTTAGTTGCCAGTTTATCTATACAACCATCTATCCAGCTATTTACTCTATATTTAATAATAACAAAAACAACAACTACAACAATGACTTGAGAATAAAACAAAAATTGCTGTATCTATATCTAGTGGATTAAAATCCTCGTATTCTGTAGTCTGTATATTTTTCATTCATTTGTTTCTTCTTTGTCTGTTTAACATTTTTTTTTTGTTTAACTGCTAATGTTGCCTGCGTATTGCCTTAGAGACTTAAAGCAACAACAACAAAAAACACTAGAAAATATGTAATAGCAGACAAGGATAAACATGAATTCCATTTGTATGTCTAAAATGGTGCTTAACTTTTGTCTTGCTACAACTATCTAAACAACACTATTTTCTTACATATATTTCATGTCTCCTTTTGCTTCCTGAGACTTTGGAAAGTTGAAATGAAAAACGAGGAAAATAACAACAACAACGAAATATTGATTAACTGCATTTTTTGTGTACAATAATAATAATAAAATGAATTCAATAAATTTCAATCTGTCTGGTAATTTTAAGTAAATAAATTTTAAAAATGTCTGCAACATTAAGGCGTATGAAAAGTTTGTGACTCTTAATTTCGACAATAAATTATCGACAATGAGCATAATTGTGTTTGAAAGAACACGAAACGAGACATTTTTTTGCGGAATTTTGGAGAAATTTAATGATTTTTTTGATTTACTACTGTAAAAGATACAAGATACAAATATTATTTTAAGTAATAAAGTTAATGACCCACGATAACTTAAAGGTCTTTTTTTATGAACTAATATTGGGAAATAAGTTTAAAATGATTCAATTTAATAAAAAAGTTTGACACTTTTTAAGGAACTCTTAGTTTAGGTATGAGGCAAAAATGAAATATGTATCAACGTCTTAAGTAATTTGTCTAATAGAGGGAACTTTCAACACTTGGGGACCACGTATTTCCTATAAAGACATCCAGAGTATTACATATTTTAACTTTCCCCTGCATCCACCCGACTTCAACTTTGTCGAAAATATACAGAAAAAAACTTTTGGTATACTTAAGGTGGCTCTCAATCACCAATTGTAGTATGTGAAGGACTCTCTGGCCACTTCGTTCACATAGCAGAACTTGAGCTAGAGTTGTATCCTGACAAGTCATCGAAAAAGCTTCTTGTAGGTATTATGATAAGGTTGGGTATTTGTCGGAAGTTGTTTAGATGAGAAAGAAGTCGTACAATGCATGCTAATGCAAATGTAGACTGAGACTCGGTATATAACTCTTTCATGATTTGGATTCTTTCAATGTTATACCACTGGTTTCAAGATGGATCAGCGTAACGTTAGTTTTGTTTATAAAAGTTGAGAGAAGCATTTTTCCCATATATGATACCACAATGGCCCTAAAGCCCTTCTAGTGCAGTTGCAATAGCAACCTAACTGAACTTTTTAATAGTTTAATCAGTGTGTAGTGCTTCTTTAGAATTGGTGTGTTTATTACTTTCAATGTCGGGCGCTACATATTAATCATAAAAAATATCTTTTAGCCCTAATTAAACAATTTTGTTAAAGCACATTATTGCGCTGATGGCGAATTAAAAAATGATCTCGGTTTTTAACCGAAATTCCAAAAATCTCAATCCGAGAAAAACATCTTTCAAAAATTTACTTCTTTCATTTTTATTGTCACCCTTATATAGAATTTTGTAATGAATCTAATCGATGTTTAAAAAAATAGGAAGCAAATTATGTCCTTCAAATTGTGTAGACTATTAAAGCTATTAAAGTCCTATTTCCGACCAGAGAAGGGGAAATCTTCTTAGACATTATGGAACTAAAATATACATTGTCAGCTCAAAGATGAACTATGGTGTCGATTCTGGTGTCTTCTCTAACGGCCGTGGAATTAAACACTCATATCGACTCCCATGAGGCCAGCAGAAATACTAGAGTTCAGGAAGGCGTGTAAACTAATCTGCGATAGAATTATTCAAGGGAATATTTGTTTATTCCTCAACAGCCATTTGACAATAATATCACTCGAATCACCCCCAAACCAGCCCTATTCTAGTCAGACATTGTAAAGAGGAACTTTATGACATTACTATAGCCTGTGTTCCTGTGCATAGGAATCACTATGGTATTGAACTGGACTGGTTTCTGTCGCAATCCCGTTAGGATTAGTCAAAAACAGAATCCAAAAACACTATCTTAAAAAGGCAAAATCTAGACAAATGTAGAGACGCGAAGGTAACGTGACATACCTACAACGAGAAACGCTCAATGCAACTTATTAGTTACAAACGCAAAGCCATCTCGAGACTAATAGCATTGTTTACAGGTCACTGAGCGATCGGAAAACATACATGCACACTTGATATCCCTTCCAATAAATACTATCATGGCTGGTGCATTCGCAAAAAGGAGGAGACAGTACATCATGTTTTATGCGAATGCCCACCCTTGAACGTAATCAGACCAAAGAGACAACTTCTCAGAGATATAGGACAATAGACTCAGTGACATTATAAAATATCTCAATGCTACTGGCTGTATCTAATTAATTTATGTCCTCATTTCATACATTTCTATCCCATTACACCCTCAATTCAAGTTTAATTGATTGTCCATAAGTTTTACAGGATACAATGTAAACCAACCAAATATATAATAAACTAAAAGAAATAACTTAGCCGTGCAGTTATAATACAAGGAAAGTACTAATTATAGGATAACTAAAATACTTCAACGGCAAAACTGGCATAAAGAGGACCAGGAGAAATGAAACCCACCATATAACGTAAATATTAAATATTGTGTATCTTAAGAACGATCACTTTAAAAGTTTTAACATTTTATATGAAAAACATTCTCAGCAACAGAGAACCAAGACGACCAGGTCAAAATCACCACCGGCTTTTGTCGGCTTAAATAGTTAAGTCGGCTCAAGTTTAGCTGCCGACAAAGAAAAACTGTTTGTCTCTATTTTTGGGATTTCAGAGCATTTTTGAGTAAAACTATTTTTTTCTGACAATGACATAACTGAAGGATTGATTTATTAAAATCTTAAAAAATTGGAAAAATAATTTTCATATCAATTTAGTAAAAGTTAGAATTTACCAAAATTCTGTTTTTACGTGGATCTTCATCACACCAACTTTAGGGTATGTTAAATAATTACTGTAGTCATGAATCATGATCGCATAAAGCTAATTTTATATCAATTGATGATCTTTCCTATTCAATACATTTGGTATTTTGCAGAGTAAAAAAATTTCTATCAATATATGCTCTAGAATTAGCGTTCTTTATGTTAACCCATTGATTAGATCAGGCGCGGATCCACGGGGAGGGAAAAAAGGAAATTTCCCTTCCCAAAATGATTAATGGAAAATATTAACTAAAACTTCAATTTTAAGGGAATAGTTGAAAAAATCATTCTATTTTCCTCCCCCAAGAACATGAATTGGTTCCGCGCCTGGATTAGATTTTTAACTATTGAAACTTTAAAACGAATATTAAATTTGTATCCAACTTAACAACTTTTCCCTAAAATATCATAATTTCAATTTATATTACTTCCCCTTGACTGCTGACAGCCTAAGGTTAAATAAAAAAGTTTAATTAAATTTATGTGAATAATTAATATCTTTTATCAACAAGATATTAATAAGTTGTTTTTAATAAACACATACATACTAATATTTCCTTATTATCAAATAAGGTCTTGGTTGCTTCCGTCTTCCCCCTAAACAAATAAGAGTAGTGCAGTAGTGGAGAGGCTGTGCAAGTGTTTCCTTTGTTTTATGTTTGATTGCAAACAAAATTGAAATAGTTTACAAGTGTGTTTTCCCCCACCTTCAATCAACTCTTTTTTTCCTCTCATTAGCAACAGCAACTACTTACTTGTGCTTTATTGTTGAGTTGCTGCTTAACAACATATTTAGTTGTTGTTGCTGTTATTATAGTTGCTATTGCTAAATTTACTGTCTTTGTTGTATGTATGTGTTTTTTTTTTTTTTTTAGTTTAGTTGTAACTATCATAAGGAATGTTGTCTTTGACGATTAATAATGATGCTCTTGGTAGATGGTAAGATGTTGTTGTCTTCTCCTAGCCACCACATTACCTTGCACTTGAGTTCATGACAGCTGCTGTACAAGATGATGATGACTATGCAGTTTTATTTTATTTTTTTGTCTGGCAAGTTGTGCAAAAAAAAGGAAATAAAATAAGATAAAAAATACGGAGCAGTTTTTAGTTCAGGCAACATTTTATGGTTTTTAGCGCGTTTATATGGTAGATGTTATTTTGGGTACTAACAACAATAACAACTACAACAACACAAGCACATTTATTATTTTGCACTTGATAATAAATAAGTTAGGGTCAGAAAGAAAGTAATTTCGCAGAGATATTGTATACTCTGGGGAATTTAAAAAAGTAAAAGCAGAAAAATGTGGGGAATGGTAAACGTAATCGAGTATTATCATATTAATGGTAGTAGCTTATGTTTGTTAGTAAATTATATTATGGTTAGACGTTGCTCCATAGCATGATTTAATCACACAATTGAGCCTTTTTGTTGCATATATACCAGATTCATGTATACAACAATAATATGATTGAATCACTGTTCAAATATTGTTGATCTTCAACCATATTTTTGTTGTATAGGTACAAACATGATTTATGTAATTAATTAATTAATTAATTAAAATAAATAAATAAATAAATAAATAAATAAATAAATAAATAAATAAATAAATAAATAAATAAATAAATAAGTAACTAAAAAAGCTAATTTTTTAAAAAATTATAATTATGAATTATAATTTAGTTATTTAAAAGATGGCACTTGGGTAAATACACATAGAATTTTAACAATAATATGATTCTAATTCAAACATATTACTTATCATGTTATGCCAACAATCTAACATAAAATATATATAATTGCTACAACAAAATTGTTTTTTAAATAAAATATATTCAACAATAACAATGTTCGCGATGACAATAATATTGTTGGGGCAATGATATTAAGAAATCTTTTGAACTGTTACATCCAGAACTATATTTTGCCAAAAGTAAAGCCACCTTTATTACCGAAATTATTTCCCCTCTAAACTAACACTTTAAGACTCACTCTTTAAAATATAAGAATAAAATACATGTAAAAATTCATTCAGGTTTAATATATATTTTCTCTTGCCTTAACTCTTACCTCTTCTATTCGTTTAAGCGCTACAAATGGCAAAAGCAGGAATGAGAAATGAAAAAAAAACTAAACCGAATACCAAATAAACAACAAACTATTGTTAAACATGTACTAGTACTTGTATTTGTTAATATGCACATCTTTCCGTACTCGTAGTCGTATTAGTCTTGTTTAGAGATATTTCCATATATTTTTTTTTTTTCAAAATTCAATGTTTGGAAACACATGTTTCTTCATCTTGTTTTTTATGGGTATTTAGAGGCGCAGCAAAAGAAGAAGAAAACAAAAATAATATAAAAAAGCTTCCTCTTCCACTAGTATATCTCCATATGTATGTTTGAAACCATTAGCATGTAAGTGCAATACAACAAATAGTAACAACAACACAGCATGTAATGTAATACACATTTCTCATATGCGAATTTTAATATTAAAACATCATCATCATCATCATGATCATCAGCATTTGCCTCCATGCTGTTGTTGCTGTTTATGTTGATGATTATGTTTAATAGTTTTTTTTAATAGAAATTTTAATACTTATACTCCCTCTATGATAAGCGTACTTCATTGTAGATATTTACTAACTTACTTACATACAAAACAAAATTTTGTGCAGCATGTATCTAGGTATCGTATTGTTCTATTGAATTGTTTTCTAGGATGGAATTTTTTCTTTATTATGTGTTATTTGTTTAAGTTAATATAAATATATATTTCTGATTGATTTAACTCTTTAAGAGAGTGAGGAGGAGTAAATCAATTTTGCCAAGTTGAAGTATATTGAATTGCTAGAAATATTTTCATATAGATTTGAAACATGATTGAAAGATTTGAATGAAAGGTTGAATGACCTTGTTCAAAGTCAAATTGCTTGGAATCATGTTTGTAGGAATAAAATTTTGCAGACAAGTTCTTTGCACAAAAGAGTATACCTCTGCAGATATTATTCTTAAATCGAAAACTGAGATATCTATATCTAAAATTCTTGAGAGAGTAAGGACTTAATATGAGCTAGTAATGCTGGTTGCCTCAATTCAAATGGAAATGTTGCTGAAATAACTTTTTTAACTTCAATATCAGAGTGCATGTGGGTAAAAAATAATTAAATTTTTAGTACGAAATAATGTTTTTCACAAAATATTGGAGACACGCCTCAAAGTCATCACAACTTTAAGGTTAATCTATTTAAGAATTCATAGGATCAGTTTTACCATTGGGGGACTTTAGTCGTTAATTGCCACTTTTCCAAATGTCTGGTCAATTTTGTGGCTTCTTTTTAATGGCGACTTTTATATAACAAGATACCAAATTATTTAAAATATATCGACGCATTTAACAAATATTTTTTTTAGTGGCTTCTTTATTTATATATTAAATCTACCTTTCTTAAGGCCTCACGATATGTATTCAAATCTTAAAACTAAAGACTACTTTATCTCTAACAAGAACATGCTCAAGTAAATAATTGCCTTCTCTAAAAATGAGGTGGAAAATCGGCTCTTTGAAGCCTTGTATCTGATCGAACTTCAGTGAGAAGTCTTGCAAGCGGATTAAAGTGCGTCTGCAATTTTACAATGTATTTTTCACTGGATTTCTTCTTTTACAAATAGAACCTGTTAATCGCTATGGATATTCTAATTTCTCATATACCAGGGTGCTCCCGTAATAGTTCTAAGAAGTTCTAAGATTGGGCCTCTGTATAATATCGATAATCTTTTTACTCGCTGTACCCCATAATTGGATACCATATGTCCATATTGGTTTTAAAACGGTTTTTTGATTGGCTGTTTATTAACCAGTGAATGCTAGAAGCCTTTGACTTCATATGAGGTCTCTTGGTTTCTATATGACGACAAATAAATAAAATACTTTGAAATTATTTCACAGTATCTATCTTCTATATATAATTTGTTAAGCGTTTTTCATTTTCGAGGAGTTTCTAAAACTCCCAGCAGACGTAGAGTATTAAAATTTGGCTTATTTAAGTAACTTTACGTCCTAAGAATCCTAACGGAACCAGATTTTTCATCTTTCTGAGCTTTCTAAAGCTGTCAAATGTGGTACAAAATTAAAACTCGGTTTACTAAAAGTTTTTAGTCCTACAAATCCTAACGGAGCTAGATTTTAAAATTTTTATCAGGGAGCGGAGATATAAAAAATCACGGATACTTTATAGAGAAACTGAAACTGTTAAAAGCTAAAAGTTCATGTACAGCTATGATACTAAATATGATTAAATTATCATTTGCGTAAACTTTTTGATTCTAATTGGGAAAATTAAATAACGCATTCGATCATTGCTTATATCCTAATTTATATTTTGACATTCCTTATAGCAGTGCTTCTAATGAAAATAATTGCCCAACACTTGTGAATTCATGCGTACAGTCCGAAATCGGTTAGGCGGGGATTTAAAATACCGAGTACTTGTGAAAACCTCTTACAAAAGCACAGAAGTTTAGATAATACTATTTTAGTCAATAAATCGTTATTTTTACAATAAAAAACTATTAATAGAATTAAATTTTGTACTATTTCTTAACATACAACACTTTTATATCCTACACCTCAATAGTCTAAAATCCACCACCATTTATACACATCGACTTAAAATCACTTTCTGAGTTAATGTAACGATGTCCATCTGTCTGAGGGTCCATGCAATCTTTTTAATCAAACTAAAGGTCCCAATTTTAAATATAAATTAATGAAATTTGGCACACAGAATTTTTATAGTCCTTGCCTATTGAAGTTTTTTATGATCGCTTTATTATTTCACCCACCCCCCCATACAAATGTCCTTCCGGAAAAGGAGTTTAACAAATCCCTAAAATAGTGCAATTTTTGAAATGAAATTTTGCACACATAAATTCTATATAAGTTTAAATCTGTATACTAAATTTCATCGGTCCATAATTGACTATAGTTCACATCTAATTTCCTTATCACTTTAACGGGAATAATTCCCATGATATTAGTATTAAATTAATATTCTACACAAAATAACAGAGTGCCAAATTTTATGAAGATCAGTCCATAAGGTCCGCTGTCGGGAATCAGCCAAAGGTAAATAAATTCTTGTAAATATTAGTATTCGTATGTTTTATTTTACACTTAATGCAAGAATCGGTCCACAATTGGCCATAGGACTATAAAAAGAAGGCACCAGCAGGAATTATGATGCCTAATGGTCGGTCTTCATCGACTATATCTTTCATATTCGTTTCTTTTTGTTGTTAGCTGGGTGTAAATTTCTTCTCTTTCCAATTTTTCAACATCTATAGTATTGACGCAGATGATCGTTGTTTTAGCTCGCTTTTGCTCCTAGATTACTTCTTCCTATTTATGTCTATTTGCATAAAGTCGAAAGTGATCTGTGATACTGCGAGAGCTATGTTATTAGCGTATTAAATAATTTTTGCACCATTGTGTAAAGTCAAGTTAAGAAAACCATCATACATAACGTTCCACAGATATAGCTGTAGTACAGACTCCTGTAGAACATCAGCTGTTATTTGGTACTCTTTTAAGGCCGTTAGAATAACATTCCACATGGCCGTGTTTAAATCATTTCTTAATATGGTTGCCCCAACAATATTATTTTAATCGCATTGATATATTGCCATCGCAAACATCGTTATTTACGAACTTGTAGACCTTGTCCGGTAACCTTTTCATTTGAGATTTGATAGTTGTTTCAGCCACATTTTAGGAACAGTCTTACCATCTCCTTTTAAAATCTTTAATATTTGAGAACACCTCTTTGGTTCCCTTCATTTCTCTTTTCACAAAAGTCCAACATCACTTTTCTAACCTCAGCTACAAGTAATTTAGAGAAATGATTTTGACTTTCGTCGTGCATTTTACAACACGAAAATTTTTGTATGAAATTTGCTTTTAATTTTCGAGCCTTTGCAGCATTCTAGTCTTGAATATTTTGGACTTTATATGTTTTCAACTCCGCAATAGCATTAATTTTTCGCACCTAATAGCCTGAGTACTAAGCTCACTGGTGAGCTTTTCCACCAGATGTGTTTGGGGTTCATTTCAATATGCAATCAATTTTTTTTTTTTTGGCTTCAAAATATCATGTGGAACTTTTTTCTCCGCGAGCCATATTTCGTATCAATGTTCGAATTCTCCTGATACTATATATAATAGCATTGGAATCAGTTTGACAGCAGATAATTAATTCATTGGCTAATTATTTGTAACACCAATTTGGATTTTTTGAAATTGTTTAATAATTTATAGCACATACATCTTTTTCTTCACTCATTGTCATCATACTCACAACAAATCAATACGATTGTCATTGAAAATAATAACTGATATATTTTTTCAAGTTAACTAGACCCAAAAAAATCTTAAATATTGCTTCGGAAAAAAGTTATGAGGCAAAACATGTGTTAAGATTCGATTATGGTTGCTGGTGGAACTGGTTTGTTTATTGCATTGGATCTTTGAACTCAGCACACTTGTTCAACGGAAGGAACGTTATTTTAGCCACTAGAAACAGATACACAAAACACTTTTTAAATGTCTATGAAAAATATATCTACAGCCAATAATTCAAAATACAAAACAAAAATCTAGACTTAATGGCTAAATCGTTAACAAATTTCTAAAGTTTAGGCAGCATTGGAACTTATTATAGTGTTCGGGTGATATTATGGCACCTCCTTATTTCTACTCAAAACATCATAATTGATTTGTATTGATCTGTTTGAAGTACGATACGTACTAGTCGTTATTCGGGAACAGCATAACATTAATCTTTGCTGGGCCATAAGAATATTCTAGGTAATGAAAAAGCGGATGAATTGGCAAAAAGAGGAGCGCACCTACCAGAGGGAAACGCAGTAAGAGAAGTTTTCCCACCCCTATCCTTGGTCATTCAAAAAATTAAACATGAATCG
>MINK01021948.1:0-10756 GCA_001735545.1 Phormia regina
CTTGTGCGCAAAGTACAGGTCGCAATTTTAGAGACAATTTGATGAAATTTGGTACATATGATTTTTTTTGCACAAGGACGAAGCCTATTATCTATTACCTTGAAAATAAATATTTTAATAAAATATTGCACAAACAGGTTTTATGTAAGCAGAAATCCGAAGCTCCACATAAACCTGTTATTCGAAAGTCACTTTAACGTGCACAAATCCCATAAAAATGTTAATATCAGTTTAATATTCGATACAAATAACATTTTTATAAAAGTATAAAAGATTTCATGAAGATAGGTCCATAATTGACAATAGTTCCCAATAGTAAATAATTGACAATAGTTCAGATTTTTCGTCAAAAATTTGGTGAAAAAGATATCACCACACTTGTCTTTTTGTAAATAACTCTAATTTACGATGAAAAATCTTTTTCATTAAACATTGCGTAATAGTTTCATTTCTCATGTTAAAAACTAAATCAATAAAATCAAATAAATCAAAATAAAATATAAATCAAAGATAATCATTATGAGTTGAGGAAAAATAAAAATCATTCCAGATTTCTATAAAATGTAATCTGATGACTACATTTCTGTATTTAACACTTCGTTCCGGTTATTCATTGTATCTAATTTTTGGTTTAAAATTTCAAGAATAATGATTATTTTCTGTCAAAAGGTGCATAAATACATGTGAACTTACTGCATCAGTATTTTTTATTTGTTCACTTAATACAAGTATAGGTCCATAAATGGCTCTTTCCCGAATTCTAGTACACATAGACAATGGTGTGGAATATCATATGGTCGGGTTTGGCGGACTATACCTTTTTCCTTGGTTTTAATTTTATTTTATTTTTTTTATTTTTTAGTCACATTTAAAAAAAATATATATATTAATATTGATTTTTCATCTTTGTTTGGTTAAAACAATTAAACAATAAAATAAATAAATAAATAAATAAATTTAACAGCTTATGTTAAATATTAATGCTGAACTTCGTGTTTAAACCAGGAACAGTAACTGTTATGACTTTTATCATAAAAGTCCGGACATAATAGTTAGAAACGCCAAAAATATTCATTATCTCACAGACCGAACGCCTATAGTTAGAGCGATGAAATGTAGATCTTAGGTGTGTCTACCTTTATATAGATCCAAAGTTCTACCCTATATTCGCAATGACACTACAAATTCTATTGTTATGTGTACCCCTCCAGAAAAGAAGAATAGTATTTTAAAACATCTATAACATTACATATCTCTTTCAATTTCATTATCAAAATTTTAGTTCTTAAAACATTACCCTGCGGGAAATTGGTAGCAATTGGTGCACCAAAGTTCCTGTTAAGTACCAATTGACACCGTTGACAATCTGTTTAACCAGTGAGAGCTAATGAGCAATTAGCAACTCGCGCGCAATAACCATCTGTGGCTGAATCATAAGTGTGAAATATTAGAAAACATGAGATAAGTAAAAGAAACTTGGATTCGAGTCGAGGTTGTCGCCATCGACAATGGATAATATTTAAAAAAATATATAACAATAAGACAATTTCCTATTTGCTTTTACAAAATTGTATTAAATTTATTAATACTGAATATTAAAAAATTTAATACAATTAATATATAGGAGTTAAAATTTATGCGTTTAGTTTCCAAATTTTTCAATTTTTGTAAATAAATCACATAAAAGTACTTTAATAATTAATATTTAATTGTAATAAGTACTTTTTTACTTATAAAAAATATAATAAATTCATCTTAAAGCGAAATAATAATCAAATAAAAATAATTTTTTGGAAATTTAGCCACCATCTTACACCAATTCGTAATTTTTTGATAAATTTTTGCTTTTGGGAATATTTCCAATGATGCCTTAAAATATAATTTACATTGGAAAATGTCTAAAATATTCAAATTTCAATCAAATATAATTTCAAATAAAATCATTGAAAATTTCATTAAAATTTAAATTTCACGAGAATGAGAAAAAAAAACAAAAAACAATTAAATTAACTAAAATTTTTATAATGATATTGGGGAATTATGTAATGTTATAGGTATTTTAAAAATGGTCTAGCTTAAGTGAGATGTTATATTTTGGAAATCATACAAGAACATACTTCTTCATCTTCATTTCTTGAGGGGTAATTATGATAACAAATTTGATTCATTTTATTATAACATTCAAATGTTGAAATTGCAAAAATTTTTAAATTTGAATTAATATTCATTTTAGTAAAGTTGACAAATTAATTGCGTTTTTCACAAGCGATTCCATTGAAATCGTTAAATTAGTCAACTTTCTGTTATTACATATAATATTAATTTTATTCGCTTACCAAGTGGCTTTATTAAATACATATACATACATACATACGCATATTGAATTCAATATCTGCTAGAAGTTTATATAATTGAGCTAATAATGACATTTCTGTTACGGTTGCAGAAGGTAAAATAAAATGAATTAATTGTGTTGTACACTTTAATGTTGTTGATAGCCTTAGCTACAGAGGACAATACCTCAACAAAATACATTTATTTGATATTATTAATATGTTTGATGTTTTCCCGCTTTTTGACGGAGATGTTGCACCAATTAAAGAAAGAGTTCTACGCACACTTGTCACTTCGGAACGCGTCGTCGTTAATTGCAGTCAAACTGTCGTCAAATGGAGCATGGTTTGGCATTCGATCAAGACGTTAATGCACTCAATCGGTTGGTATGTGTATAGATGTATATGTGTGTATGTATATATATGTAATATACTTAAGGTGGGCACATTAAAAAATAACTTGACATACAGGATGTGATGATACAATCGATAAGTTGTTACATTACGAAAATACATTTGGGTGTGCGACAGATAGTCTTGCAGTTAAGCCAGGCCAGGCCAGGCCAGGCCGGGACAGTCCAGAAACCAGGCATACATTTGCACAGTTAGACAAAGAACATCTTAACATTGACGAAGAGTTGCATATTTGTATCTTGCTGATAAGCTGCATTTTGTATAAATCCATTGGTCTACTAGATTCCTATTACCCGCTAAAACCATGTTGGAACATTTTATTTATCCACATCAGTATCCTTTATAGGCCGGCAATAAGAAACAATTGGAATTAATTCCCTTAAATAGTGACAATAAGAACTTGGCGTACGAACTACTTAAGTTTTGCAGATAATAATAATAATAATAGTAAAATACAAAAAAGATTTCATAAAATAAATATTGTACTCATAAATGGAAGCAATTTGTAACTTATCACTGCAGGGAGTCTGAGTGGTTTAGAATCAATTGTTTAATTTAAAGTGGTTGGAAGATTTTATGATCGTGATATTGGTGTAACATGATTTCTTCAATCATGTCAACGAGAAACAAAGTAAACTAAAATTAAAATACAAACTCAGTATTTGCTAAAAACTCTCTCTTCATCCGCACATCGATAAAAGAACAAATATAATGATCAACTGTAGCAACCATTATCGTACGTACTTACACAGTTATTACAATATGATCACGTTAAGCCCCCCCATAAAGCAATTGCGGATTATGTTAAAAGACTGTGCATGTATCTGGTAACAAAGCTCTGATCAAAATGCTACTGTAATAAAAGTGCAGGCGGAAGCTACAAATAGATTTTGCAAAAGAAAATCGAAACACACACATACACAAACAAACGAACAAACAAATACATGTAAAATAGAAGAAATAAAAACAGTTATTGGCTATTTAGAAGCTAACATGAGACAATCTATGAGTTGTATCAACATGTAAAATGTCATTACTACAATTAACGATATCGCCAATTGGCACGCACACGCACAACCAACGTAAATATATAATTCAAAGGAAATTTCTATAGTGAATTTGAATGTAATGTTAATAACCGTTTTAAAAATATTTTTCTTTTACTCCTGATAAAACGTCAGCATTTCATAATTTCGGAAAATTTTGATTTCCAATAGTCTTACGTGGGAGAGGTACTCAAATTGTGACAAAAATAAATACATAAATAAATACTTATATACAAATACATCCATATATGTATACTTACAACCCCAGCATTTTATTTGTTAGCAATTAACCCGCTTTTAGACAATCAGATTCATTGTATAGTGTATAGTTACCTCCCGCTTTCCATCGGCCACCAATGAGCGTATTAGCAATTGCCACTTTACTGACTCTATGGTCATCAAACATTTTAAACTACCTGTTTGTCATTTTATTTACTCTTTAACTGTCGTAGATGTGATTGTGTGGGCATAAAAGTTATACAATGTAGTCGTTGAGGTGGTAGAATTCATTCCTAGGACAAACCCATGTCACTTTATTAGCTAATCATGTAGCTAATAAAGTGATTGGGTAACTTGTACATAATTGCCAGCGTAGACTGCAGGGTAGTTACATATTATATACAACATGTATGTATATAAATATGGTGGCCTATATAAAACATAATTTTTGTACAATTTTATTACTGTCCAATTAATCAAAATGAATATTGTTGTTGTTAATGTAAGAGTTTTTATTGCGTGCTATTGCCCAATTAATATTCAACTAGATTTGTGTATTCGGATGTCTTTTTTTATTTTAGATTTTTTATTTATTTATTTATTTTTTGATGTGGTTTTGGCCTTTTTTTTTTTTTTTGATCCTCGTACAAAAATTTTATTATTTCGCCATTGAAGACCCTCTAAAATATGTTTAGACAGATCGTGTAATGTAAAAGCAATTACACCAAAAAACTGAATATGCAAATAAATTTCAAATTCCACGACGTGTATGTGTTTATACATAAATTTTAAATATAGATTTTTAAACTTAAAAGTGCGGTTTGGTTCTATCAGGAGTCAAATGAACGATTATGAAGATAAAAAATATGTATTTTTGTTTAAGAGACATCGTATACCCTGTGTTTCCGTATATAAAAAATTTGAATTTGTCTTTTTCTTTTACGAAAATCTTATGATTTTTATAATAATAATAATAATAATAATAATAATAATAATAATAATTTATTTTCCTTCTATGTTTAGTTAGGAAATTAAAATTAAAAAATATAACAATAAATTTTAGAGAGATAAAATTTTACAATTGCGAACACAAAATGTGGACTAGGTTTTAGCCGATTTCTAAAAAAAACTCGTCCGAACACTATGACACTATGAGGAACAAGAGACAGCGACGAATGCACATCTTGAACGGGTGTATTATTGTTATTGTTTAAAGCACAAAAAAAAATAAAAAATTAATGATGAATAATAATGAATTTATAAAAAATATAACTTCATGTAATAAAATATTTTGAGAAATTTTATAAAAATTTTTAATTAAAATATTATATAAGAATTAAAAGTAAAAGTTTTTTTTAGATATTTTTTAAAACTTCAAATTAAAATTAATTCTAAAAATGAATATATGTATGTTTTTAATTTATATTTTAGATTTTTTAATTAATACTCCCTTAAACAATTCTTTGCTATTTGAAGTTTTTTATTTTTTTTTATTTTGTCTAAGAAAACCATGTTTTTCTTTAATTGTTTTTTGAACTTTTTTATTTTATATTGAAGAATTTATGCAAATAAAATATGTTTTTTACCAGGAAATAATTGCATGGTTAATTAAAATTACTAGTATGTTTACTTTAGTTTATATTTTACTTAAATTCACACAACTTTTGTTTCAGTGCAGTTCTCTCGCTCTCACTAATACAATGACAGTTTAAGTTTGGTAATAATTAAATAATATACATTGGTAATTTATTTCTTGATCTTTATACTACTTTAAGTTAGTATTTCTACATACATAAATATAAAAAAAAATTTTACAAATGTCTGTATGACAAATATCCCAGTTGGCCATGTCTACAAAGCAACATCGGCGACGTATACAAGAGCCAAACAAGAGCCAGACAACAAATGTCCGCTAAATCGTTAACGCATTATAAACAATAGTGTCTTACGTATTGTTCTCGACTACACTTTTAAAATGTAGATGGCCATAATAATGAAAATTATTTATAATTATTTATAAAACTATTTACTTTTAACTGTTGTATTAACCCATGAAAGTACATAATGACTTTTATGGGTTAATACAAATGAAATTTCATTTTATTTTACATTTTTGCGCTATTTCGTTGGAGAGATATATGTGGAATATCACTGTCACAACTGTACACCTCCGTCTGAATATATACGGCGTCTTATGTTGATTTTTCAATATTTTTTAATTACATCTTTCGCTATTGTGTTGGAACCAATATTTCCATTTCATTCAATTCTTGAAAGCTGAGCGTACAACTGATGCTGCCGACCAAAAATCCACGCCAAATGAATGCATAATTTGCGAATTAACAATCTTCATTCATTTTAATTTCAACACGAGCTAAATAATTAGATATATTTTTATTTCTGGAAAAAAGTTATTTTTTTTTTCAGAAATTAAGAACATTGTCGTTCATATAGTCTTCAATTGGACTGGAAGCACGACCAATATGCATTAAATTTTTACTTGCAGACAAATATCATCTATGATCATTTATACAACTGGGATACTTTGCACCCATATATATGTACATCAGACTATGTACAATGAAATATGAGTGTAAATAGTACGAATATATGTATAATTTTTATTTTGCTCCAAACCAACCAAGAACGAATTGTCTTGGGTGTTAAAAAAAATTTATATAAAAATAAATTATGTTATCGCACCAAAGGACGGACGAAGAAGATATACTACATACCAAAATGAAATCTATGTTTGACTTGAAGTTGTTGATTAATTTATTCAGATAGTAAAAGATACGAGTAAAAACACACAAAAATTTAATCAGATGTACATATACTTACATACATACGAACATATATTTCGTTAGCTTAATATTGAAAAGCCATATTTTAAGATTTCTTTACTTCGATTTTTTTTACCTCGATACTTTCAAATAGAGATCATATGAAAAAAAAAATAGGAAAATAATTATAGAACTTAATTCCTCTGAAAATCTGTAGATAGTCTTTTTTACATTAAGCCATCGATATGTTCAATAAATAATTTAAAGAATAACCATTTTAAAAAATTTTAAGAAAAATTACTTCTGCATATACCTTTTTGGGGATCTTTTAAAGGAATGTTAAGCAAACATAGGGGAGGATTATAAAATAAAACCTTTGGCATTTATATTTCGCTAATTTAAGTTTCTTTACAAGCTACAACATAAAAGATTGTCAATGTACAACATTACGATCGTCACCATCATCGCTTTCAGAATCATCATACAACAATGATGGCTATGATCATTTTTTAAATTCTTAATTGTTTATGAAGGCAAGAAGTAATTTTAAGAAAACAAAAAAGAAAAGATTACAAAAATAAAAAACTAAATTATGTACATTGAACATCTAAATCAAACTGCAATATTGCAGTTGGCAATTGGGCAACATACAATTTATGTTGTGATCATTATCAATATGCACACAATGAAAAGAGAAAAAAATGAATCATACCAAATTTAGAGTCGTTAAAGTATAATTATTATCAGAAAAACAAATAACTCCGACAGTAATAAATATGGTGTCATGTACAGAATCAGTTTCAGTTTCAGTACAAGCTCAGTGAGAAAACAATTATCATCACTTCCGTGAATCTCAGTGGAGAAATCAATTAGAAAACTTAATACTTACTTATATGCATGTATTTGTATTGCTTGCAGGCAACAAGAAAAAAATTTAAATCATTCTCAGTCATTCAATCTCATCAACTGAAACGAATACATATTTAACTAAAAGATACAAAATTGCAAGCCAAAGAAAAGTTTAAGTGAAAAGGAGGTAGTAGCATGATTAGTGCCAAAATCCCTATAGTTCTTTAAGTTACATTAGTTACAAACAAAAAAAAAAAAAAAAAAAAAAAAAAAAAAACAAAAAAGCGACGATTACTATAACAAAGATATTTACTATTTTAATTATTTAAATATAAAATTATTTATACTTTCTTCAAATATCAGTTGTTCTTTTCTTATTAATAAAAATATTAAAAAGATTCAGTCTAATGATAAATTCACCTTCCTATATCCAATACAAATCTAAAGCTTTATAAATTGTGAAAACTTTCTTAATGATCCTCGTATATCTTTCAAATTCCCTTCCACATACAAAAGTATGATTACGATGGCAAGTGAACCCATAATTATGGCTGATATGACTCGTTGCGGACAATTGTTTAGTATCATTTGTCAGGCCTTAGTTAGTTTTGGTCTTTAGTCTGAAAAATTCAACTGATTGTCCAGAGGTCGACACACAACATTTTGTTGCAATTACTCATTAGCGAAACATCACTGGTTAAACCACAAAGGAACCACAGAACTAAACAACAAAACGATCAAACACAAAACGATAATTATGGCAATGATGAAGTTGAATATATGATTGTTAAGATGGATGCACTTGCCTCACCAAAGGACCCATAAATAGAATTATAATGGCTACCAATTAATCATTTGTAATTAGTATGGGAGAGAAAAAAGATTTTTTAAAATTTTTAAGATTTACATGTAAATATTAATAACACACTAACTGTGTTAGTGTTGCTATAGAATGACCGACCATTTATTTTTACGTTTGCATTATAAATTTCTTTATTAACTTAAAGAAATCCAAATAAATACAAGAGCTTTCCTTAGGTATAATAAATATAATTACTACTGAAATATTAGTTTCCATTATCTATTTTTAAAGACATCAGATTTTGTTGTTACAGTTTTGACTTTAATTAGTTTTCCTATATTCGATTCATGTTTCTTATATGGCTCATTATTAGTATTTTAATATTATTTTAAACAGACGGGTTACACGGGTCCGAACTCATAAGACTTGAACATAATAGAGTGCGAAATTCTTGAATCACATTTTTAATGTCGTAATCAAAATTCAAAAATGACGATTTTTTTCTTGGACGGAATTTTGGACATGAAAAAGTTTACGTTTCAATTTACGAAAATTAAAGAAATTATTAATGATAGTTATGTTCAAGTTCTAAACGTAGAATAATAAATTATTTCCTATTGGTTTTTATGGAAATATCTGGTATTTTTCAGAATTCTTCTAATTAAAGCTTTTATTTATTCTTATTTTTTAACAAATTAATATTATTATTTTTATTATTATTATTATTATTATTTTGTCAAATAAGCAACTTAATGCAAAGCGGTGCAAATATTCAATGTTAAGCCCAGAAAATAGTTAAATATTTTCTGACTTGGAAGCAATACAACTTATGAAAGCTCTCCCTGACAATAGTGTTCCTAAGAAGTAAAAAAAAAAAAAAATAGCGTTGCCGAGAACAAAAGCAATAAAATTTGGGTAAATCTAAAAATAGTTCTATTTTTTACAACATTTGCATTACAATAAAAATTATTTTATGAAATAATTAACAAAAACACAAACTTTTAAAGAATTTTACTTTATCTATTTACAAAAACTGGAATAAAACTACAACTATAATATTCAAATAAGAGTGTGCACAACAATAGCAATATATTAATATTTTGTTTCATTTTGTTCTAGTTTTGATATATAATTTTTTCTTAAAATTTAGCAGTTTTAATGTAATTTATGTCTTAATTGATTTCCCTATTATAGTTTCCAGTTGATTTGCACTGATTTTGAAGTCTCAGAAAAGATCATCCACAGAGTTTTGAGTCTGGGAATAAGACCTCATGGTTAACAAATTCTAGCAAATATTTTATGTACTTACGTTTAATCTAATCCTTTTAAGGTTTCAAAATACATTTAACATTTTTTCTCATCCAAAAACCTAAAAATATCATTAGATTATTATTAGATTTCTAAAAAAAGAAGTTTTTTTTTTTTTTTCAGTAGAATTCAAGAGCATCCATACTTACATCTTTTATGTGCCCAAAATAATTTTTTGGCACACCTTGACATTATACCGGGGAGAGCAGCGTTGCCAATTCCTTGAGACCAAAAATGGCAAAATTTTCAACAAAAAAATGGCTAAAAGTATATGTATATGAAAACACCACAAAAATAATTTTTATCGTAGAATTCATTTTTTGTGTGACAAAAAAATGTTTCAAATGGCTAAATTAATTTTTTGGTGGCTAAACAAAATTGAGAATGGCAAAAGTTAGCTATTAAATGGCTAAATTGGCATCACTATAGTGGATACATATGACCGAATACTTAAGACTGTAATATCTTAAAAAAGTTTCAATGGAATTTGGCCAGATTATATATTAAATATTAGGGTCTATATAACCTATCTATGCCCGGGTTCTGAGTTTATAGGAGTGAGAGGAGAAGAGATGCTAAACTTTTACATTCTCTTTATCTCTCTTGTCTACAAAGCCTGAATTGCGGCAAGAAAGAAACGCCGACTAAGGAGATAAATCCCTTTTTTTTTTTACACTGAAAAGCATCCTAAATAAATTTGTATACCTTAATAAGGTAGTATTATATAAAATGTATTTTAAAATACATTTTGTTATTCCAAATAAACTTCAAATTTATTGTATCGGGATATATTATCACAAATCATAATTTTTTATTACAACGACTATAAGTTAAAGCAAAAAATAAAAAAAAAAAAGTTATAAATAATGCTCTATATAGACATTTTTTGCTATAGAAGAACCAAATTCATATCTTCTAAAGTACAGATGTTTGTTAGTACCCATATATGCTAACAATGTTACAAAACTATTTTTGTTGGAAATTTAATACTTTAAAAAAATA
>MINK01021952.1:0-11333 GCA_001735545.1 Phormia regina
CATATGTAATGAGTACTCGTTTAAAATGTAAGATCAGATTTGTCCAATAAAAAATTAAATTAAAAACTTATTAATTTTAGTAAATACCTGGCTGGAGGACTGAATGGAACAAATTCAGAATATAACTTTGATAAATATTTAATTACTAATCAGCTATGAGTAGCTGGAGTATAAAATCCTATAAATGGTAATATCGAGCCGCTCTAATTGCAGCAATCGAAGTCAAGAAATGCAAATTTTGATTTCCGAACACTAATGTATAGTCAATAAGGTGTTTTATTAAAATATTAATATTATTATTGATATTTGTCGCAGAATTTTGATAAAAAAATCAAGTCCATGTACAAATTTTCAATCATCCGAAGATCCTCATCTCATACCACTGCAGTCATGCATAAATTCTCAAAACTATAGCCACTAGCAATTGGGTATAGCCAAAGTGGTCTTATTATACCCTACACCATGCGTTTGTGCTGATATGGGTAGCGAACAGAAAAAATTATTTAACCCCCACCTTAAAGTATACCGTTCGACAAAAATGTCTTTTTGAGTCGATTTAACTACGTCTGTTCATCTGACCGATTGGCTTCCCGTCCATGTAAACCTTTTGAACAAAGTATTTTTTGCAATTTTTAAGATATCTTGATCAAATATGGCAGGGATCGTTATTTTCACATATGGACGAAGCCTATTTGATCGATCAATTATTTCACCTAGCCCTCATATAAATATTCTCACGGAATAATGGTTTAAAAATCATAAATGCCTTACATAAGGCAATATTTTAATAAGCTTCAGTAATATAGAGATAGGTTCATAATTAGCCAGACGCGGATCCCGCTAAAGCTTTTGGGAGAGGAATGATTTTAACAACAATTTCCTTAAATTTAATGTTTTAGTACACATTCCTTATTGAGAATTTTCATTTTGGGGAGAGAAATTTCCCTTTTTCACTACTCATTGATTCGCGCCTGCAATTACCCATAACTCCCATATAAAGCCATATTCCGGATATTACATTAACCTTGATGCAGGTTAATGTAATATCCGGAATATCCCATACGAAAATTAGTATCTAGTTAATATTCGACACAAATAAGTTTTATATAAGCAGAAACAACATTACTAAATTTTATAAGTATCGGTCCATAACCCATTTCTGGGAATCAAACATAAAGGCATAAAATTAAATAAATGTTAATATGAAAGCATTGTTCTATATTTGTATAATTTATTTCACATTAAGTAATAATGTGGGTCTACAATAGGCCACAAGTCTAAAACAAATGCCCTTCCAGAATTTTAAAGTGGGTGGGAACGTGGGTTCTATTCTAAGTGCCTCTATCGATATTAAAGAAAAAATATAAAATTAAGATTTAATACAAATTAATTTAAAATTAAAATTCTGTAATAGAAAAATATTTTTAAATTTTTATTGTAATAACCTACACTTAACATGTCCTCTTACATCTGTCCTTTAACCCGTCCTATGACCTGTACCAAGTGACAGGTTCTCCATTTATAAAGTTCCGGAAGTGAAACTGCTCAATAATCGAAATGGGGCAATAGACTTAGGGCCTGTCTCACGATGTCGAACGAAAAATTCGATCGACACAATGTATTGGAAACAATAACAAAATTTGAAATTTATTTCTTGTTTTCCATATAAATTGTCGACACTAATTTTTCGTTTCACATCGTGGGAAAGGCTGTTAAAGCTTAATGGTCTGGATCTTCATGACTTTCATCACATTTTTAGTTGTTGGTTCAATCCTACTTTACTACCAATGTCCTTGCATCAAAAAATACACACGATCCAAATTTCAGAGTATTTTTGCATACCCTAAGGTGGGTATTGCATTTTACCGTATCATTCGTATATCCACTCCTTGATAAAAATTTCAAAATCTGGCTCCGTTAAGATTCGTAGGACAAATTTTTGATTTTCAAACAAGCTTTGACAATCAGACATAAATTCTTTTATTTCCGCTCCCTGATAAAAAATTAAAAATCCGGCTACATTAGGATTTGTAGGACAAAAAGTAGCATAAGAAAGGCAAATTTTAATTTTCTTCCTCTGGGAGCTACAGAAAGCTCTGCAAAGCAGAATCGAAATTTTTTTGGAAATAAATCTGTAACTTTTGATCAGGTGTTTGGATTTGCATGAAATTTGGTATATGCATAGCAGAGGAGTGTAAAATGTTATGTTTGGAAGGGGTACGGAACAGACAACTCAAAGGGACTCAAAGTTGGGCATCACTGACTTAGAAATTTCTTAATCGTTTGTTTGTCAAATTTTTGTTTCTCCAATTTGAAAATTTCGTATACATTATTATAGGCTCTAGGGTTGCCAGTTGGTCTGGATTGTCCAGTTTTTTTAATGTTTGTCCAGTGTCCAGTCAAAACACAATTTGTCCAGCTAAATAAACTAAGGCTTTAATCCCGACTTAATTTTAATGATTCAAAACTGAAAGATAAAAATTATAATCTTTTGGATTAAAAAGATAAAATATACTTTTATATGCTTTCTGTTTTGGGTACTCAGTAGTGCAAAATAATTTCTCAAAATCTTCAGATTTTAATGTTTATCATAATTCAAATATGTTGAAAATACAACTCTGTATTAAATAGAAAAAAATTTCTGAATGATTTTTTATTATAAGTAAAATACAATAGTATTTTAAAATATCATATTCCTCAAAACTGCAAAAATATTTGTTTAATAAATGTCCACCTTTTTTACCAAAATTTATCTATTTTTTCCCGATCAAGTTTTACCATATATTCATATAAAATGAGTCGAATTCGAATTTTCAAATTCAAAATCGTTTATCTTTTGACTCGGTAAAGACATCGACTTCAATTTTTTCTTTATTCAATAGATAATTTTTTCTTTAATTAGTGAAAGAAAAAACAAAAGCAATCAGTTGGAAACACTATGAACAAAACTGGACCAAGAACATGCTAAATTGTGGTACTTAAAAATTTAAATGGAAGAAACAAAAATTTGGCAAGCGATTAAAAAATTTCCCCGACATTGAGCCTCTTTAACTCCGCCCCTAAGGGGTATGTTCCTGTCTGTGTGTATAATAACCATATTCGAATTATAGGTACGGCAAGTGCTATATAATTGCTACAACAAAGTTATTTTTATAATAAAACATATTCAACAATAATGATGTTTTGCAATGACAACATATCATTGTGATGACAATAATATTGTTAAGGAAACCATATATTTCTCTGCGTGCATAATAACCATTTTCGGAATTAAAGGTACTGCAAGTACATATGGAAATTATTTGTTATAAGTTCAGATTCTTGAAACCTAAATCTAAAACTTTATCCAAATTCTTCATGAAACCAATGTTACCCACAGCTGTAATCACAAGACCTTCACATGATCAAAACAGAAAAACGACACACATTCAATAATGTAAAATACTTAGTAGACAAATCAGATGTTGTTGTTGACGCCAACGTGAACAAGGAAAATGTCAATAACCAGCACTAATAGTTTCTTTTACTACCAACAAAACTACAACAATAACAACTATGAATGTCTCTTGTATGTGGTTTTTCCTTTGGTTTATTCATATTTGACCAATATATTATACATATATCGAACATACGAATTGTATTGGCAACAAAATTTGCAACACTATTGAAAAAAGCAAAAATAAATAGAAAATGACGACATCATAGTCTGCGTCATGATCATTTAAAGCTAAAGGCCAAATAAATATTGCCAATTTTGTTGTTTTAGATTTTTTTTAGATGCATGTATGTATGTTTATGTATGTATATGTATGTTTGATTGCATTTGTAGGTCTAACACTTTTGATTTAAACGGAACTTGTAGCGTCATCATGTATTGTCATCCTCCGCATCAGCAACATCTTTTTAGTTGCCACACGTAGTTTGTAACTTGTAAACAGTAGCATCTAACATTGGATATGACGTGTTTGTTACTTTATTTTTGATTCTGCTGAAATAAGAGCTTTTCCAAGTAGTCAAAATTTTTCCAGTGTCTTACCAAACACTTGGCCAACCTACACAATGGTAAAATGTTAAATGTTTGTAAATCCCAGCACCAGTACGTGTATGTATCTTGTGGGTCTCTAAGTCAAATAAAATTTTAAATTTTTGGCATCAAGCTAAAGAGAAGAAAAAAAAAAATTACAACAATATTTCTGTTATTGCAAATATGTATGTAGTAGTAGGCCTAAAAATGCAAAAATAAATATAGTGAATGATTCATATTCTAATACATTTTTGGTTTTCTTGGAAAGATGTTGTTTACACTAGCAACGGAAATTATTGGGATTATTTTGGTGGAACTCATCAATTAAAATTTTTAATACTTTGCGATTCCAAGCTAAATATATTAGTAATGTTGTGGACTTTCATATGATGTATTATAAAATATAAAAAGTTCGAAAAAATCTTAACATATATAGAACTCTGTAACTTGAAAACGGTTGATCAAAGAGTTGTCATTGTATTTATGTTTAATTTTTTGGAAACCCTTTCATTTGAGATTTGATAGTTGTTTCAGCTACTTTTTTGGAACAATCTGCCCATCTCCTTTAAAAATTTTCGATATTTTGGGACACCTCTTTAGTCCTCTTCAATTTTCTTTTCATAAAAGTCCAATAACTCTTAACTGAACTTAGATCTGGAAAATTGAGAGAATTGACCTCTATTGACACAAGTACTATGTAATTGTTTTGGTACCACTCCAGAGCGTTCATAGATAGTAGATCTTTCGTTGCTCATTTTGATCAAACCCACAACAAATCAACATGATTGTTATTGACAATAAGAATATTTTTCGAAGATCAAAGAAAAAAATATAATATTTAATATGTTTCCTATGAGAATGGGAACTCCGAAGTGTCGATTCCTAAATTGCAGGAATTGTCGATTCCTAAATTACAGGAATTTTTCGATATTACCAACTTCCAAATCCCAGGATGAGGAAAAAAATACATTTTGGAATTTAAATTTCATAACTTGTTGACATAAATACACATCAACTTAGATGAAAAGATATAGTCGGTCATAAGATACTTTACACCCTGATATATGTGCGTTTTAGAGTGATTCCCGAAAGTATGTTTTATATGGAAGCTATTATAAATTGTGGTCCGAACGTCAAAAAATTGTAACTGCGATTTTAACTAAAACAAAACTTATTTGTAGACGTTAAAGTATTTTTCGGAAGCGGGGTTTGTATTGAAGCTATACTTAATAATAGACCGATCTTGATAAATTTGGCACAAATATTGACACTTATATATAAACCTATTATCGGAGAGAACATTTGTATTGGGGGCTAGGTAAAATATTGGATGGATCATAAACAATTTCAATATGCTTGACACTTGTGCCAAAATAATTATTCATGCCAAATTTTATCAAGATATCGTCAAAATTGAAACCTGTACCTTGTTCACAACATTTACATGAAGAACCAACAGGCCCACAGTACTTTGATCCCATACAACAATGGGACAAAAATAGAAACCGTTTAATATGAATAAATTCGAAATTTAAAAAAATGGCGCATATATCCCATATATCCTGAAGTTAAAACACTAAATTGTTTCTAAAAGACTGGTCTAAATATTACCAAAGTTTATGGCAGCCACTAGAAATAGGTTGTCTATCAGTCTTCTATTTTTATAAATCGGAGCAAGGACACGCCCACTAAACTAAAACAGATTTGGTGCACAAATACTGGTCAGAATTCCACCAAAATTTGATCCGATTTTAAACATCTACTTTATAACAAGGACTACAACTTCCCCTGTAGCCATCGGCTTTTTTCTAAACATGATGTGAAAATTATGTCTATAACTTTTTAATACATTCATTTAAATATAATAAAAAAATAATTAGCCCCCGGTCCAATCCATCCTATTTTTATTTCATCAATACCTCTGGTAAAAGAAGAATTTTTAAAAATTCAGTGAAAAATACATGCAGAAACTTCAAAGTCATCCAAATCCACTAGCTAGACTTCTTGCTGAAGTACAGACGTATTCAAGGCTTCGTAGAGCCGACCAGGTCTGTTTGCCACTTAGCTCTCCTTAGAGAATAGATACTTACTGTGAGGCCTAATAAAGGCAGATTGAGTAAATAAAATAAATATATTAATAAAAAAATATAATTGGCATTAAAGTAGTTCCCACAAAATTTGTGATAGCTTTCCTTTTCGTAGGGGGCACGGCACGTAACGGGTACGATCAACCGTTCATTTTATCTTTTAGAAATAACTCTGTAACTTGTGAACCGGTGAATGAAACTCCCACTTTTTTGTACCAAAATAGCCAAAATCTGAGTCTAGGAATACAATTTCTCAGTAATCTACTTCTTTCATTGAAATCGTCACTTCGTCTTTGTAAGAGAGGTCGTCTATTGTCATCACTAACCCAGGACCTCTAGGAAGCAGCACTCCTTCAGGTTTGCCTCAGTTCTGTCCATTAAGATATATTAAATGATTTGCAAGTTACAGCAATTTTTCCAAAAAAAAAAAGTGTTTTGGAACCATTATGGGATAGTTTCGAGATTTAGATGCGCTAGCACTCCTCCTGCTCCTATCGAAAAATGAAACTGTAAAAATTTTATACAAGATTTAAAATTATGAAATCTCGGAATTATAAAATCCAGTTCCAATTGACATCCCTAGTTACCAGCATTACTCAAAAATGAATTAAACTTTGTGTCAGTGTAAACATTCTTTTAAAAACTCTCACAAAATCCATTAAAATATGTAGCAAAAATTTTCATTTATTTATTTTTTCTTTTCAGAAATTTTAGCCTGGTTTTATCTAGATTTGATCACATAAAACCTCTTAAAGAACACAGTGGTTGTTGCGTTTTTTTAATTGCTATTACATGTTAAGTGCGAACAGAAAGCGAAAGTTCACATGCAATTGACTGACTGGCTAATTGAATGAATAAGTGTGAATGAGTTACTATGAATATATTTTGCAGCAACTCGCTGCAATATTTTATTTTTTTCGCACTAAACATTCGCATTTTGTATGAATAATCGTTGACTTTTTGCATGATTAATCTTTTTTACGTTTTTTTTTTTTTTTTTTTCATTTTCACATTTAATTTTGTTTTCTAGTTGCTGTTCAGTTGTTTTTAATGTTGTAAATGTAACACTTTATCATTCTCGCAGATGTAGAGAATGAGATATAAAACAATTTTCATTCATAAAAAAAAATCAACATCGAGAACCTTGAAATGTTTTAATTGTAAAATGTGACAATGCAAAGCAAAAGAAAAAAAAACGATATTTTACAATTAAGATTTATTATGAAGTCGATCTCAAACGGTGGCTTATGTTTTGTTGTCTCAGATGTGGTGAATGTAGACAATTGTGGCAAATTTTGTATATGAGATATATGAATGAGAAAATTTGTTATTAATTTTGTGTAATAAATATTTATGCATATATCGCTCATTTGTTGCAACAATGCACAGTGGTCCTAAAACGGATTTTTTTGGAAATAATTCTTTATTAACTTTAGAACTGCTTGATGTATTTGAATGAATTTTCATATGGGAAATCCCGAGGTGTAGGACAGGGAAGGACAGGTTCGTAGCGGGTACAGGGGGACGAAGTGTGGACCTCCAAAGTTATTCACCTCGAGTATGAATTTTTTTAAAAAATCTCCAAAACTTTTATTTATGATTTGATGAAAAAAAACTGCACATAGATAGTCGAAGGTCCAGATGATTTTTGCTTTTTTTTAGACGGAGAAGAATCTACACTCCTTTTACTCTAAAATAAAATTTTCTTTAGCAACATATAATAATCTTGCACTTTTCACTTCACAGAGATGATTTTAAGATAAAAAACAAGCCTAATAACACAAGTGGTCAAAATATACACACCCCAAAATTTTACCTATTTTATATGAAAGTTTCGACTTTATACTATATTTTCTCACATCCCAAAGCACGAATCTACAAGCGGAATGTATTTTAAGAAACCTCAATATGCTATTAAAAGTTGTAACTCGAAATCTAGGGAACTTTGGAAAAATGTGGATTCTATAGCCGAAAATGTGAAAAATCCATATTTGGGATTTTGGCCAATTTTCTTTACTAACAATAATTTTATTACAGACAAAATATTTATAGTTTCGCAAAAACAAACTTTTTGCTTTAATTAAAAATCATAATAAATACATACACGATTTTCTTCATCTAAAAAATGATGACTTGACGAATGAGAGTGTGCCTGTATCAGGTTCTTAATAAAGCATTATTAAAGGTAAAAGATTTGTTTTCAGCTTCAAAATTTCCTCCACAAGTTCTTCAAATTCTTTGAAAAGAAATCTAGTGTTCTTAGTTTAATAGTCTTAACCAATATCATTAATATGTGTTTTATATGGTACAGTTAAGCGACCCCGAATACTTGGTCAATGTGGATGTTACACGCAAAATTCGAGAAGGTGAAACAGCAACAAAATAATAATTACAATTACATGCTCAACATAGAGCTACCTTACTAAAGATATATTTATAAGTTTAATTTTATTATTGTTCTAAATTCATGACTGGAGTACTTCTGTACCGAAAAAAGTATAATGGTATTGAATTTATTATCCCTGACGCTATTCTAAAGTTATTTTGATGAAATTTGGTACAAAGAATTATTATGAGACAAGGACGCAGCCTATCGGTCCACTATTTCACCTAGATCCCATACAACTGTCTTTTCGAATTGAGGTTTAATGATCATAAATGTCTTATCCCTGCGGAAATTTTGTGCCAATTGTATTAATGAACCGGTTCATCTGTGCCATTTGACACCTAACTAGTCACCAAAGTTCCAATTGAGAACCAGTTGACACAAACACACACACTATTTAACAACTGAGAGTCATTTTATAACATGCTTGTTAAGTGCGCAATTAGCTTCTCACGCGAAATAGAAATCAGTGACTGAGTGGTCAACGTTAAAGACTATAAAACAACATGCGTTAGATGAGCACGGGTTCGATTCGGGGTAATGCCACAGACATTAAGGAAAAATGAAACATAAATTTAATAAAAATAATAAGAAATATTTAAAAAGTAAACTATTACCGAATTTTTATTAAATTTTTGTTATATTAATCGAGACTGAACCTGTCCTCTAGCACTAATACTGTGACCTATCCTGCGGCCTGTCCCAAGGGGCTAATTAGCAACCTCCAAGGACAACCCCATGTAAAAGTGACAGATTCTTTTCATATTACATTCCGGAACTGGAAGCGGTCACTAGCCCTGACAACCTGTCACGTGACTAGTTTTGAACCGGTTCTCTTTACTCTAGGGATGTATAAGAAAAATTTATTAAAATTCAGTGCATGTAAAGTCTATATATATGACAATATTTTCGCCAAATTCCATCAAGATCGATCCATAATTGACCATAGCTCCCATATAAATCCTTCATATGAAAATCACTTTAATGTGTAAAAATCTCATAAAAATTACGGCATCAAGTTAATATTCGACACAAATAAGTTTTATATAATCAGGCGCGGATCCACGGGGGGTGGGGAAAGGGAAATTTCCCTCCCCGAAATGCAAAATTTGTACTAAGTCAAAAAAATTAAGAAAATTGTTGTGAAAATCATTATATTTTCCTCCCCCAAAAGCATGAGCTAAATCCGCGCCTCTATATAATAAAATCAAAGTTGGTCAAATTTTATGTGGTTTAGTCCATAATTTATAATAGTTGCTATATAAACTTACTTTCGGGAATCTCCCAAAGCTCCTAAATTCATATAAATTTTAGTTTTAATGTAATATTCTGCTTTTATATATTATATTTAACAATTGGCAATAGTATCGATCCACAATTGGCGATTGGTCTAATATAAGAACCCCATTTCAGAATAGTGAAGGGTATCATAATGCTATTCTTCACTGTGTGCATATGATCATAGGGTCGTGCTTGACCGACTATATCTTTCTATCTCGTTTTGTTCAATGAAAGTGTTCATTGATTCAATGTATTAATAAATGGAAGCAATGATATTAAGGTATGAATTAATGTATGAATAGTTTGTTATACATAGAGTGGCCTAATTATTAGATGATTCTTAGGAAATATATTTTAATTATTCACCTTTATTCTCCCTCAATTTTATTTATTTATTTTTTTTTAACTTAAACTCTTATTTCTTTTGCATTATCAGCAACTCCCCTTTTGCTATTTATGGCAACATAATGTCTAAAAGAAAGTTTAAATTTAAAAGATTACGAATATTTAATCAAAAAATTATTTAGGTCACATTTCACATATGTGATTTTTTTCGCATGCCCAAAAAAAAAACTTCAAAGAACTAATATAATTGATTAATTATTAAATCGTGGCGCCAGCTAAAAAACAAAAAAAAACTTATTTCAAAAGTGAACACCAAAAAAATAAAAATAAAACCAAAAACTTTTTCTCTCTAATACTTCCTGCTGTTACTTCCTACTTATATTTCCAAAAACAAAAAAATCAAACTATAAGTCTGTCTTTTGATACTTGTAATGAAAAGTTTTTTTAAACATATTGTAGATGTTGTTTTTGCTACAAAAATTGTTGGCAATTTTTTTTTTTATATCACGATTTCATAAATCTTTTCGACAAGTCAAACTGACTGACAAATAACAATGAAATGAATTGAATTAAAAGAAAAGAAAAAAAATATTGAAATCTGACAAAAAATAAATGTTGAAGTCAAAGCTATGAAATACTTGTTAATTGTGGAACATAGCAGATTAAATATTTTTATTAACAAATTGTACATATTTTATGTCTATTCAGTTTTGTTTTTGGGGTTTATACCAATTTCAAAAAAAAAAAAGTGTGTAATACACGATACGCACCTTTTGCTACAAGTCTAAGCGTTATAAAGACACCAAATATGGTCTTAGAGGCCCCGCCAATAAAAAAAAAATTAAAATACAAAAAGAAAAAATTATATATAAAAAAATCGTACAAGTATAATAATTTTTTTTTGAAAATTATAGTTACTTATTTATATACAAGATATACACATACATATGTACATATATATTTATATATACACGCAGAGAAAAAATATGGTTCTGGTGACCATAAACTAAGAGCAACATACTATGATTGTAATATATGATTCCAGGTTACAATATGTATTTTTGTACGTAATCATTGTTATGATTCCATTTTATCATTTATTAGTAAAGTTTATAACCTTTTTTAAATATTGCCTTCAATTTTATCATTTTTCTATCATTTAATAATCTCATGTTATCATAAATATAAAAAAAATTATATCATATATATA